>CABHPR010119573.1:0-23400 GCA_902168415.1 Peromyscus melanophrys
CGCACGCACGCACGCACATGTCCCTTCTGATCCCTTCGGCTGGGACTCTGACCTCATGCTGTGGTTTGCCCTGGAAGGTTCATATGTAGGGCTTCATCTCCAAATGCTCCAGGAGCATCAAGAGAGGGTGTGACCTTGTGGGAGGTGACTGGGTCATTTGGGAGACCGCCTTCTGAAGGGATTGAAGTCTGAGCTTGAGGAGCTTAGGTCTCTTGGGATTGGGTGCGTTCCTGGGAAGGTGAGTATGTGTCAGGTGAGCTGGCTCCCCTGGCGTTTGTTTCTTCTATTGCTGTGTGCTCTTCCTTGCATGTGTTCCCACCATGAGACACTGTGAGAGAAACCCTCACCAGAGGCTGATGAGGGTGACGTGCTCCCAGACCTCCCAAACCTTGAACTAAATAAACCTCTTTTCTTTATAATTTTCTAACCTCAGGTCTTGTTCGATAGTAACACAAAATGGAGGAAGACGCCCATTGAGCCACCAAAGCCATTCTAGTGAAGTTGTAAAATGATGTTTGTTTTTCGAGACAGGGTTTCTCTGTGTAGCTTTGCGCCTCTCCTGGATCTCACTCTGTAGACCAGGCTGGTCTCAAACTCACAGAGATCCGCCTGGCTCTGCCTCCCGAGTGCTGGGACTAAAGGCGTGCGCCACCACCGCCTGGCTTGATTTTTTTTTTTTTTTTTACTTAAAAATGAAGCCATCATTTTGTATACTGATATAAAAGTCAATAGAGACTAATTTTATTACTGTGGTGGTTTGAATGAGAATCGTGTCACTGGGGGCAAATCTTTGAGGTGTCAAAAGCCCATGTCATTCCAGTTGGGTCTCTCTGCTTCTACTTTTGGATAAGGATGTATACTCTTAGCTTACTGCTCCAGCCTGCTGCCTGCTGCCATGCTCCCCGCCATGATGGTCATAGAGTCTAATCCTCTGCAACAGTGAGTCCCAAATCCAACTTTTTTTTTCATATGTAAGTTGCCTTGGTCATGTGTTTTGTCACAGCATTTGAGAGTAACTACGGCAATTATCTTGTGAATCTGTGAGTCGTCTGGACTCAGCTGGGAGGGTCTTGAGCTGCAGCCAGGAACGTATTAGATGGAGTCAGAGCCCCCAAGATGCTTCACTCACGTGACTGGCATTTGGTCACTTGGCCAGGGTTGTGGACTGCAGATACTCTGCACTTCCCAGGATGCTCACAGCACAGGGCTGTTAGTTCAGTGAGGAAAGATCCATCATTGAAGGAAAGAGGAAGCAGTGGAGGAAGTGGGTGTGGCTGGCTGCTTCAAGACCAGACCAGAACTGCACAGCCTCTCTTTGCTGTGTTCTTGGCTGTCTGGCTCCAGTGGACTGAGGCTCAGGTAAATCTAGCGCTCTGGCAGACCTGTCTTTTGCTGAGGCCCCGCCCTTAGCCTCAAGCCTTCCTTTCTCTGGTTTCTTGCCCTCCCCTACACCCTCTGCTTTTCCTTCTAGATCTTCCTAATGCTGTGACCCTCTACTACAGTTCCTCATGTTGTGGTGACCCCCAACCGAGAAATTATTTTTGTTGCTACTTTATAACTATAATTTTGCTACTGTTATGAATTGAAATGTAAATATCTGATACGCAGGATATCTGATACTCGACCCCTGTGAAAGGGTTGTTCAACCCCCAAAGGGGTCGTGACCCATAGGTCGAGAACCACTGTTCTAGACTGCTAATTTCACTCCTTTACATCTGTTTCTCTTTTGACTCTACCCTATTGTCCCAAAGACATGGATGCCTCACCTGTGCCCAGAACCCTCCCAGGCTAACCTGTAGTCACACCTGAGTGACAGTCTGGGGAGTCCAGTCCCCCTTCCTGCTCTAGGCAGGATTAACAACCTCACTCAGCGGTGCAGACAGGAATCTTACTGTCTGTGTCCCAGCTCTCTCCTGTGTGGTCCCGCTCTCCATCTCCCAGGCTTCCCACTCACACCAAGCCCTCCAGGGCATTTCTGGAGGACAGAATAGACACCACCTGGGTCATCAGAAACCAGAGCTGGAAGTCACAGGGGAAGTGAAAGGAAGGGATGTCATGTTTCCAGGCTTTCTGGGGAAGCAGAGAGAGGACAGTTAAAATAAAGATATGCATGTGTGTGTGTGTGTGTGTGTGTGTGTGTGTGTGTGTGTGTGTGTGTGGTGCAGCCCCAGCTTGATTGGAAACCACACTGGTGCAAGCTGAGAGGCCCCAGGAATGGCAAGCAGCTTCTTCTTGCTCAAAGGAATTTTCTGGAAACGATAATGGCCGCTGTTCCCAACCGCAGCCTGGCCTTTCTGGCAGAATTGGTGCATGCGTGTGGTCAGGGCGGCCAGGCTGGAGCCGGTCTGGGAGTTTCTGCAATCTGAGCCCCCTTGGTGCTGACAAGTGGGGCCTGGTATTACTGAACAAGGAACAGGCCCTGCCTTCCCTCTTCCAGCTGAGAGAAAGGAGCTTCGGCCATCTGCTGAACCCTATCTCTGTGCAAGGCCCCTCTTAGTCTCAGGGGTATGTGATTCTCATTTCCACTTTTCATTAGTGGAAGCAGGCTCTGAGGAGCACAGGACTTGCTCCGTGTCAAAGAGGAAGCCTGGTGATTCTGGCCAGGTTGGCTGACTGCACAGGGCTCTGGCTGTTGTAAGCACAGGCATGGCTTAGCTGGGCCTCCCATGGCCTGGCTTTCCCCTCCTTACATAACAGCATTGCTCCCGAGGTCAACGATGGGATAGGACAGGAGGCTCCTGGCTCAGCATCTCATGGTGCCAGCCATTTGCGGAACAGCAGCTACAGATGGTCCCCCTGGGCAGGTGCTTGTGCGCCATCGAGTCATTTACACATTCACATAGTTATCTTATTTTATTTAAGTAATGACTCTGTGAAGATGTAAGCTATATATATCTATATTGTGTATATATATGTGTGTATTATATATATATATATACACAATTGACAGCAAAGTCTGAAGAAACACAGTGCCAAGAACCATTTAAAATAATTTCATTATGAAAATTTTGAGCATTTACCAGTGCACAGCTGAGTGACACTCTGCTGTGCCAGGGTGGATTTCCTGGGAGGCCCAAGGAACTGGAGTTTCTGGGGCTTGGGAGGCATCCAGGGAGGGGTTCACCACTGTCAGAGGCTCTTGTAAAGTTTGCAAAAACAATAACAAAAAAGTTTCTAAAGTTCTTTTTTTTTTTCTTCTTTTTTTTTTTTTTTTAATCCAAGACAGGGTTTCTCTGTTGTAGCCCTGGCTGTCCTGGAACTTGATATTATAGACGAGGCTGGCCTCAAACTCACAGAGATCCACCTGCCTCTGCCTCCTGAATGCTGGGATTAAAGGCATGGGCCCAGGCCCTCCACATAGATGAACTTCAAAATTTTGAGCCTTCCCTTCCCAACTTGGTAGGCACGGGGAAGAACAACCTGGGTCCATTCTTGCCCCCATTCTCAAGCTAGAGTCTGAAAACAGGCCCAAGGCCTCAGGGAGCTTCATTTGCTCTTCCCTAAGTGCTCAGCCTGGGTTCTCCCACCCTTGACCAAGCAAAATCCACAGGACTTTGTGGTACAGAGTATGAGAAACCCATGAAGCTAGGCGCCCTTCTGTTCCCAGGCAGCCAGGGCTTCTGACTGGCCTACCTGGGGAAGCTGCTTCTTTTACTTCCTGGTGATGGTTGTGGGTCCCTGAGAGTCTGCCTCTGCAATGTCTGCTGAGCACCGTCCCTGATGAGAGCTGCACCTGTCCTCTGAGCCTTAGCACATCTGCTGGGGAGGACACAGGGCTGCAGGGCCCTGCCCAACCCCTCCCCTTTCCCAGCAGGCTTCAGGCAGCCTCCTTCCCAGTGGCTAAGGTTGGTTTACTAAGGTAAGGCTCCTTGCATTCTGTAACCTGATTCCCTCGGAGACATTGGCCCTACACAGCTTCCTAGGGGTTGGCCTGGAACTTTGCCATGTGGGACAAGCTAGATGGCTGTGATGATTAGTTTTAATTGTCAACTGTATATAACCTAGAATCACCTGGGGAGAGTCTCAGTGAGGGATTGTCTACGTTGGGCGGGGAGGTTGTCTTAATTATGTTAATTGATGGAGGAAGTCCTAGCCCCCTGTGGCAGATGAGTGGAGAAATCAAATGGAGCACAAGCAAGCAAGCATGTGAGTGTGCATGTGTCCATCTCTGCTCTTGACTGTGGACACATTGTGACCCGTTCTTTCAACCTCCTCCTAATGTGACTTCAAGGATGGACTGTAACCTGGAATTGTGGGCTAAAACCAACCCTTTCTCCCCTAAATTGTTTTTGTCAGAACATTTTATCACCGAAATGCAGCTAGGACACTGGCCCAGGAGCTCCCAGGGACCTGCCTGTCTGCCTCCCATCTACCACCCCAGGGCCACAGTGCCCGCTCTTTACATGGGCTCTGGATCCAGACTCTGCTCTCATGCTTCTGAGGCGAACCCTTATTGACTGAGCCATCATCTCCCCAGCCTAAAGATGTTTTTGAGAGAAGTGTGAGATCCATCTCCAGGAAGTCCCTTTGGGAATGACTAGCAGCAAATGGGAAGGGTTGGTGATTTCCTCACTATGAACCTGGCCACACGAACCTCCAAGTGGTGTATACATCAGAGGACAGAAGAGGCGGCCTAGGAGGAGACATGGCTTTTCTCTCACAGCCTCCATAGTCCTTCCCGGATCCTCCAGGTCACAGGACCAACTGCAGCCATGTTCCCACAAGGCTACACGCTATGAATTATGGTATTGGGGGTTGTCACTGAGCCTTGAAGCTGGCCAGCTTCCTGGGCCTCTGGTGACATTCCGTTAACTTCTGCTACACTTGGGCTAGCTTATCTTTGAGCAGCCAGGCTTTCTCATTCACTCATCCTTAGTTTATTCCTTCATTTGCATGTTCATTCAGCATTTATTAACTGTGCTTGGTGCCGGGATACAAGCAGCCATCAACACAGCTCAGTCCTCTTCGAGGCCCTGGGCTGATGGCTGCGGCTCCCTCGTGGTGATATATTGTGTACCCTAATAAACTTTGCCTGAGGATCAGAGAGACAAAGGAACAAGCCACTGCCACATCTCACCTCACCAACTCCACAAATCCTCTGACTGAAATCCTCTGAGTCCTCAGCCAAAAGGCTCCAGCTGAAAAAGCCTCTAGCTGAAAGGGACGCTTCTGCCGAAAAGCCTCAGCGACAGGCCTCTAGCGGAATGAACCTCCTCAGCCGAAAAGGCTTTAATTCCTGTCTCCTCACCCCTTATATACCCTTCTCTGCCCACCATGTCACTTCCTTTTTAGTGCTTGGATTAAAAGTGACTTTTTTAAAAAAAAGACTGAAGAGAAAGGAATCGAGCCTGGGGACTGGATGATGCTGTCCAAAGAAGCTGTTGTAGGGTCCAAGGCTGAGGAGTGGGTTCCCATCAATAAGGAGATGTATAGCAGTAGTAACTGAGTATCTGAACTGGGGATTCCCAAGGGGTCAGGATCCCAAAGATGCCCCCAGTTTTCTGGTTTTGTAGAAAGGGGCTGCTTGAGGGGGTGGGGACTCCACCAGTGCAGGGAACATGTGTCTTTCCCAGGCACTGTCTTCAAACCCTTCTGGAATGTAGCAAGCACATCTTTGGACACAGTCAGCCAGGAGGTGAGGCTCCTGTGTGGAGGTGGACACAGGAAAACAGGGTAGGAAGCCGGCCTCACCTAACTGTCCAGGGTATCCCTGCCAGGTCAGCCGGGTCTCGGCATCAGTTGTAGGAGCGGAGCTTGTCTGCTGACTGCTTGCAAGAAGGTTCCTGTCCCCTCTTTCCCTCATGAGCTGCCTCAAATAATCCTCCTCCTCTACCCAGCCAGGACTAGCAAGCCAGGTGCAGGCTTTCAGGGACTGCATCCTGTTTTGAAGTCTGTTTACGCTACAAAATTAATCCCTTTGATGCCTGGAGAAAAGAGAGTCCTATTAAACAAAGACCCGACTCTGGAGTCTGCCCACTAAGCCGTGCTATGGAGGGTCTTTGTGTACAAACTCAGGGAAACAATGCCCCAAGCTCAGGTCGCACATCCTCTGTGTGTGACCTCTCTAGGTAGGTGGGTACAGCTCTCATTACATCGTATCAGTGGGTCACATGCATGCCTTCCAGATGCTAGGAGGCTACAGTCATAACGGAGAAAGGAACACAATGGTAATTTGGAACAAATGGCGAGGGAGCTAGGACCACACACCACTCTAAACTGTTGAACGAGACTCTGTGTGTGTGTGTGTGTGTGTGTGTGTGTGTGTGTGTATGTGTGTGTGTGTGCGCGCGCGCCACTACAAAGGTCTTCCTAGGAACAGTGAAACACCAGAAAGGGCTGGGGATGTAGCTCAGTTGGTGGAGTGTCTGCCTAGCATGCAGGAGGCCCTGGGTTTGATCCCCAGTACTGCACAAACCAGCTGAGGTGGCATATGCTTGTAATCCCAGCACTCAAGAAGAAGAGACAGGAGGATCAGGAGTTCAAGGTTGTGGTGGTCTGAATGAGAATGGCCTCCACAGGTTCACATATTTGAATGCCTGGTCCCCAGTTTGTGGAATTGTTTGGGAAGATTAGGAGATGTGGCCTTGCCTGAGGAAGTGCATCACTGAAGGTGAGCTTTGAGGTTTCAAAACCCCACACCACACCATTCTCAGTTAGCTTTCTCTCCCTCCTGGGTGTTGTTTCAAGCTCTCAGGCACAGCTCAGCACTGTGCTTGCCCACCTGCTGCCATGCTCCTTACCGTGATGGTCATGGACTCACCCTCTGTCAGCAAGCTCCCAATAAACTCTTTAGTCTAATTATTGCCTTGGAGATGGCGTCTCTTCACAACAGTGGAAAAGTAATTAAGAGAAAGGTCATCCTCGATTGCACAGTGAGTTTGAGGCCAGTCTGGGTTACACAAGACCCTATCTCAAGACAGAACAAAAGTAAAAATAAACAAACAAGCAAATAATAACAACAAAAGATCACTGGAAGGCCATGTAGCTACCGCAGTAGAAAATTCTCTGATACGCAGTCACATAGAGAGGTGGGACACAGGTGCCCCTGGGCTCTGGCCTGCTCTGTACCCATCAGTTCCATGACGGTTTGAATGGCTTCCATAAGCTCACGGGGGTGGCACTATTAGGAGGAGTGGCCTTGTTGGAGTAGGTACAGCCTTGGAGGAAGTGTGTCATTGGAGGAGGGCTTTGAGGTTTCAAATGCTCACTCAAGCTAGGCCCAGGGTTTCTCTCTTCCTGCTGTCTGCCTGTCTGGATGTAGAACTATCAGTACCTCTCCAGCACCATGTCTGCTTGCACACTGCCATGCTTCCTGCCATGATGATAATGGACTGAACCTCTGAACTGTAAACCAGCTCCAATGAAATGTTTTCCTTTGTAAGAGTTGCTGTGGTCATGGTGTCTCTTCACAGCAATAAAACTCTCAGTAAGACAAGTTCTATGGCCAAGAAATTTGGCTGTTTGGAGACATAGCTTTCAAAGAGGTGACTTATAATAAGACATGTAATAAAAGAACCAGGATGAGCCTGCACTCGTGGGTATTTTCACAGGAAGAGGAGGTTTTGTCACACAGAGAGACACCAAGCACGCATGTGAGAACTTAGTGAAGGGTTATACACAAGCCTGGGAGAGAAGCTCGTGCTGCTTAGGTTTATTGCCAGCTTGACACAGCCTAGAGCCACCCGGGAGGCGGGAACTTCAAATGAGCAATTGTCCAGGTCAGATTGGCCTGTGACCATGTCTGTGAGAGATTGTCTTGGTGGATGATTGACATGCAAGGGCCTTGCCCACTGTGGGCAGCACCATCCCTAGGCAGGTGGGTCTCAACTGAACAAGAGAGGTGGCTGAGCATGAACCAAGCGAAGAAGCCAGCAAGCAGCATTCTTCCATGATTCCTGCTTAGGTTCCTGCCCTGCCTTCCCTTCATGGTGGACCATGACCTGGAAGTAGAAACTGAAATAAACCCTTTCCTCCTCAAGGCGCTTTTGGTCATGGCGTTTAGCACAGAAACGGAATACAAGCTAGGACAAGGCCTCAGGGGAAACAACCCTGTTGGCACCTTGATCTTGGACCCTCAGAACATGAGACAATACACGTTTGTGGTTTAGACTGCATTGCGGTGCCATGTTGGGACAGATGCATAGGGATGCCACCACCTTCCCCTCTCATGCCCAGCAATGTGTCAACACACACCAAGTGTGGTGGACATGCCTGTTATCTCAGGAGTTCAAGGCTAGCCTGGGACACGAGAGGACATAATTATGTACCAAATACATAAATAACAGTATTGTTAGCTATGGTGGGCGGTTTGAATGAGAGTGCCCACCCCACACTCCATAGGTTCACATATTTGCATGCTTAGTCCCCAGCTGATGAACTGATTGGGAAGGATTAGGAGGTGTGGCCTTGTGGGAGGAGGTGTGTCCCTGAGGTGGGCTTTGAGGTATTGAAAGCCCACATCAGGCCCAGTTCTCTCTCTGCCTACTGCCTGTGGATCAGGATGTAAAGCCCTCAACCACTGCTCCAGCACCATGCCTGCCTGCTTCCTTCCTGCTATGATGATAATGGACTAACCCTCTGAAACTGTAAGCCAGCCCCAGTTAAATGCTTTTTTTTTTTTTTTTTTTTTTTTTAAAGAGTTGCCATGGGCATGGTGTTTCTTCACAGCAATAGAACACTGCATCAGATAAGTGAGTGTGGAGGCAATTTTGTCTGTTTGGCTTACTTTCTAGCCTCAGGCCCTCACATGGTACCTGGAACACAGTGGGTCCTCAGTAAACATTGTTGAATCGATGATTGTGTGTGATACACCTTTATTCAATGTTAAATACATTTGATAGTCCAGGAGGGCTGTAGATAGGCAGAAACCACGAAGTGGGGAACAATAGATCCTAACATTTGTGTCCGACCTTTTGACATTGTGGAATGACATTAATATCTACAAAGTTCATGGGAATCACACAGTCTAGTTACAAAAAGAGAAAGTTCACAAGGGCTGGAAAGACTGTTCAGTCCTTAAAGGGTGCTTACTGCTCTTGCAGAGGACCCAAGTTTGGTTCCCAGCACCCACATCAGGCAGCTCACCTGGAACTCCACCTCCAGGGTATCCAACACCCTCTTCTGGACTCCTTGGGCACCTGCACTCACACGCATACACACACACACACACACACACACACACACACACACATAGTTTTAAAATAATAAAAAAAACAGTTGTTTTTTTTTTTTATACTTTGTTCTTTGCCTCTTTGGGGGGCCTGCCACCCAGCTCCCAAATAAATACACAGAGGCTTATTCTTTCTTATACATGCCCAGCCTTAGCTTGGCTTGTTTTCAGCCAGTTTTACTTAACTTAAATTATCCCATCTACCTTTTGCCTCCTGGCTTTTATCTTTCTCTATTCTATATACCTTTCTTTCCTTCTTACTCCATTGCTGACTGTGTAACTGTGTGGCTGGCCCCTGATGTCCTCCTCTCCTCCTTTTCTTTCTCCTTGATGATCTTCTCTTCCCAGATTTCTCCTCCTATTTAATTTCTCTTCCTGCCAGTCCTGCCTATCCTTTCTTCTGCCTCGCTATTGGCCATTCATCTCTTTATTAGATCATCAGGTGTTTTAGACAGACAAAGTAACACAGCTTCACAGAATTAAACAAATGCAACATAAAAGAACGCAACACATCTTTACATCATTAAACAAATGCTCCACATCATAAACAAACATAGCACATCTCCAATTAATATTTCACAACAATAAATAATCTTTTAAAAGTCTCAAAGTTTCAATTTTTTTGTTGGTCAGCACTCACAGCTGTCCTCAGCTACATATGGCTTGCAGGCTGAAGGCTGGAGGCACCTTCAAGCTGGCACAGTGGTCACCAGACAGATATAAGGCTGTCATTGAGCCTCAGTAACTACCATTATCCGCTGCTGCAGAGGACAACAGGAGAGGGAGAAAGAAAGCGAGGTGCCGGCCAGCCGCTGAGTGTAGCTGGAGGCTAGAGTGCTGGCCGGTCTTCCAGCCTGTGGCGGGCAGACCCAGAGGGCGTGCCTTTGTCCTCAACACCAGCACTGCGCTCTGGCTTCTATCTGTCCACCACTCCGGGCTCTGAATCTCACCTGGTCTGCTTGCAGGCTGGCTGTGATGCCTCTTTGAAGGCAGAGAAGCTGAGCAGCAGGCAGTGACTGGGGAGCAGGAGTTCACAAGAGTCTGAGCCTGTCGCGGTTTCATGTCAACCGGGAGTACTGCCCTGGAGTCATCTTGGCCTCCAGGTCTTAAATGAGATGCCATGAGGGGGTGATGTGTGGGTGGGTGTGCCTGCTTTTCCAGCACTCGGATGGGTGGGGCAGGGGGGTCTAGAGTTGGCCAGCCTGGGTTACACAGTTTGTAGACCCTGTCTCAAAAAAGGGGGTGGGGCTGGAGAGATGGTTCAGCTGTTTAGAGTGTTTGTAGAAGACGCTGGTTTGCTTCCCAGCACCCACACGGCAGCTCACAATCATCTGTAACCCCAGTTCCAGGGGCTTCTATGCTTTCTTCTGACCTCCGAGGGCATGCATGTGGTGCACATTCATACATGCAGGCAAAACACATAATGCAGGTTAAAAAGAACTCAAAGAAAGGAAAATACATTCAAATGCCTGCTTACCTTTTTCCATAGTGGGTGAACCAGCCTGTCTAGATGCCACCATTGGGGCTGTGATTGGAGCCGGGCTTGGGACTGTGTCTTTCAGCTTGTATCCAGCTACTCAAGCCACCTTGTCCTGCCTCATTCTTTTTCCAGCTTTGAAGGCGCCTGCACAGCACACACTCTCAGGGATTGTGAGATGATGGGACAGTTCAGCGAATGTGGAATTGGCTGTGGTGAGGTGAGAGCACACTGCATCCACCAGACTGCCTGCAGGTGCTATTGGGCCAGCGGCAGGCATCCCAGAGGGACCCCTTTTATAACAGGCCTCACCCTTCCACGAGGAATGCAGGTGTCCAGACAAAGCTCATCCTCTAGGTGTCATCCAGGGACACTGATCTCACCCAATCAAGCCAGCCTGTGCAGAATTAACTGGGCACAGGCAAAAGGGCCCAGAGCAGGAGCCAGACACGGGTCTGCAGGGAAGAGAAAAGCCAGGCCTGGTGCCATCTGTTGTTCTGATGTGTCTTTAAAGTGACAAGAGGTGTGTGTGTCCCCTGTGGGCTCCTCAAGTTTTTGTCATGGTTATTGGCTTAGGGAGCCTTGAGATCATGGTCTTCAGAGTGACACGGAATTTATTACACTTCCCACCTTTGGACAGGCTTCCCCAGCCTCTCCCTCCCTCCCTCTCCTCTCTCTCTCTCTCTCTCTCTCTCTCTCTCTCTCTCTCTCTCTCTCTGAAAAAAGGTCCCTGCCAATCTTGCTCTTGCCATGAGTGGTTATTTATTTGGTCTGTGTGTATCTCGATGGCGTCCCCACTATCTGCTTAGAAAACACTTTCAGTAACTGGATGGCTCAGAGGTTAAGAGCACCAACTCTTCTTCCAGAGGACACAGGTTCAATTCCCTGTGTGGGACAGCATCCACATGGTGTCCCACAACCATCTGTAACTCCAGCTCCAGGAGATACAAAGCCTTCTGGCCTTTGTAGGCATTTCATGCATGTGGTACACAGATATACGTGAAGGCAAAATGTTCATATGCAAACAATAATGAAAAGAAAGAAGGAAAGAAATAAAAAGAAAGAAAGAGAAGAATCCTTTCAGTGGGCTAGCAAGATGATTCAGTGGGTAAAGATACTTGCTGCTAAACTTGATGGCCTGAGCTTGATCTCTGGGCCTCACGGCAGGAGAAAACCTGCTCTTGCAAACTGTCCTCTGATCTCCACATGTGCATGCTCTGGCACCCATGAGGCCTCACACATATACACAAAATAAGTAAATGTAAAAATAAAATTTGAAACAAGGAAATCAAGAGGGGGACGTAGACATGGGCTCCCGCCCCTAACCAAGAAGCAGCCTGCAACTGATACCCTGGCAGAGGAACAATCGGTTTTCTCCAATGGAGTCTCATTGGCTATATTAACCACACTTCAGGGTAGGCCCCATGCCCAGACATAGTTGGCCAATAAAAAACGATCTCAATGGTATTTTTGCAGACTTTTTGTCTCATTTTGCTTGTTTGTGCATTTTTTGTCTTACCGGTATTTTTCTTTTTTATTTTGGCTTCCTTTTTTGTTTTTTCTTTGTGTGTGTGTTCCTTGTCTTTTTGTGTGTATGTGTGTTTGTTTGTTTTTTTAAAGAAAGAGAGAGAACATAAAATTGGGTGGAGAGGTAGGGAGGATCTGGGAGGAATTAGGGGAGGGGAAATCGTGATCAAATATATTGCATGAAAAATTTTAATGAAAACATAAAACAAGAAAGTCTTTAAAGAGAGCTAATCCCAAGGCTGAACACAGGTCACACACAGTTGCTGAGGCCTCTGGGTAATAGGCCAAGCAAGGCCCAGTGCTGCAGGAAGGTGCTTCCGACAAATACAGTAGCATGAGGTCCCTCCCGATTGCTCCTGTGGCTCCAGACCTTACAGGAAAAAGCCCAGAAGCTGCCACTCAGCCCCACTCAGATGGAGTGATGCATGACCTTCGATGGGACACCACTTTGGAGCCCCTAGGCTCACCATCCCCTCTTCTCTGTGACCAGGGCACATCAGCCAGAAGCACTTGAATGCATGGGCTGTTGATAGCTTCTGCTCCTGGGACATCAGAGAGGGTGGAAAAAGAGCCCTGCTAGAGAAGTTAGAGAAGGATCGGGTCCTTCCATTAGCCTCTGTATGGGGCAAGATCAGGCACGGGGTAAGGGGCAAACCATGGTGAAGACCTTGCAAGCATAGAAGCCCTGCTGTGTTCAGCACAGAGGGCAAAGACCAGCAGGGGCAGGTTTGCAGGTCACCTAGGAGGCCTCCCTGGAAGAGGAGGACTACCCCTGGACTGAGGAAAGACTCTGGTTCTTGGTGTCTGTTTGCTGAAGAGGGGGGTTACTTGCTAGATACTGCCCCTGCGGCCTCTGGGAGTGGATGGGAATCTCTGAGGTGCCCAGAACCAGCCTTTGTGATACCTGGAGCTGTTCTATGGCTCTAGGCACTGGGGCATGTGACAGGTGGCAGTGTGTGGGGCAGCCAGCTGAGTGTGATGTGGCTTAGATGTCCCTGTGGCTCTGGATCCATGGCATTGGGAAGGAGGGGTGGAGTTGTGTGAATATACAAACGTCCCTGACCCCATCCCCCACACTCCATCTAGCCAGGCTAGCCTCTGCTAAACCGGGAAACAGAAGCAGAGGTCTGAGAGCCTAGTGGGTGGAGCCTTTGTAGGAACCACAAGCCAGGCCCCAGGTGCTGGGTGGACCTGGTTCAAGCCTTGAAAGTTAGAAGGATTTGAGGTCCAGCAGGATGAGGTGACTCCGTGGGAAAAAGGCGCTTGCTGCCAAACCTGACAGCCCCGAATTCAGTTCCTGGGCCCTCTACATGGTGGAAGGAGAAAACTGACTCCCAAAAGTTGTTCTCTGACCTCCATGCACCAGCCATAGCACACACATGCGTGCACACACACTCACACATACACAAACACACAGAGTAAATAAATGTAAAAAATAAGTGTTGGGGGTGGGGGGCAGGGAGCACCAGTAGCAGGATGCCCCTGGGGACTGAGGAGGCTTAGCAGCTCACCTCGCTGCCCAATGGCTGGGAAGCCTCCTGCCCACTGGGCACGTGGAGGATGCTTCCTGCAGGTCTGTGAATAAAGGTCAGTGAACCAGCTATGTGCAGAAGGGAATGGAAACCATCGCCTAGACGACTCCAGCCCACGATGCCACCTGTCTCCACAGCGACCTCAGGACTCAGGGCCCCATGCCCATCTCTCAGGACCTCCACAGCAGGCTGCCTGAACACAGCTGGCAGTGCGGTGCCCATTTTCCCTATTCCTCACAGTCCCATTCTCTCACCCAGGCCTCAGCTGGCCTTAGTGTCCCCTGAGTCCTGGCCCTGAAGTCCTGCAGGTGGGGTCTCAGTACTGGTGGGCAGGAGGGTCCTCAAATGCACACAGGCCTTACTCGTCCCACCAGAGCAATTCAGCCCAGCAAAGCTATTTACCTAGAGCCACGGGGAGCAGCAAGTCCTTAGGGGACATGGCACAGCCCCACAGTGAGCAGAGAACTGGTTCCAAAGCCTCTTTGTGGGCCAAGGAGCAGCAAGACCACAGGGCAGCAAGAGAGCCTTTCTGTTGTGATGTGTTCAGGTGACGCACTAGAGCAGGGAGGGCCCTCTGCTCCAGTGAGGAGGCAGCTGAGGCACGCGGGCGGCGATGGAGTCGGTGCCAGCCAATAGAGAAACGCTCTTGGCTGAGGGCCAGAAGGCTGTACAACTTCCCCTGGAGAGGTTGCTTGGCTCCTGTCACTCATGCTCCCCATTCCCATCTCAGCTCAGAGCTCTCTCTGGCAGCTGTCCACTTCTCTTCCTGCAAGGCCGAGAACATGGCAGAAAGCTGGCAGCTTCTAAGGGCTGGCAGAGGCCTGGTGGGAGCAAAAGAGGGCCCTTTAGTATCTCCCACACTTCCCTAACCTCCCGGGAGTGAGAACATGAAGTCACCCCCTGCTGTGAGAAAAGAGCAAAAACTCCTTCAGCCACTGCCCTGCTGTGTGTCTTGGGGCACAGAGAGCAGCGAGAAGACAGGTTTCCTTCAGTCTCCCTACAAGGAGACTCCCCTCTAACCTGGGTGCACTTTCTGAGCTCCCCAATATCTGGAGACCAGGCTGAGCAGGGAGCATCCTCCACCCTAGGAGAAGGTAGAGAAGTTGAGCAATGGGCGCAGCTAGAGCAAAGCCTGAGTCCTTCAGGGCACTGAAGGGCAGCCTGAGCCTCAGTTTAGGGAGTGGGCTTGGAGGCTGGACCCAGGCCTGAGCTGTGTGTTAGTCATCATCAGCTGTAAAACAGATAATCTGGGATAGCCTCAAACTTGCTATGTAGCTAAGGATGACCTTGAACTCCTGGTCTTCCTGTCTCCACCTCCTGCATGGCAGGGTTACAGGAGTGTGCCACACGCCTGGTATACATGGTGCTGGATCAAATTCGGGGTTTTATACCTGCCAGGAAAGCACTGAGCTACACATCTTCAGCCTGAAAGAACCGAATTCTTGGGCTAGACTCTCAAGTCCAAAGTGCAGCTCTTTGTCTCTTGAAGGCCACTCTGTTTTAATAACACCAGCAAATGACCCGGAGAGAATAAACTCAGGCAGTGCTGGCGGGGTGGAGCTGGTGAGTTCGCTGGCTGCAATCGGTGGGTCCTCAAGAGTCGTGGTGAGCTTCACACCTAGGAATCTGCCCAAGCAGCCCAGTCACCCCTCTGTGCCCTCTCGACAGGCAAGTATACCCTAGTGTCAGAGGAGTGGTTGTGGGTAATGGGATGGGCACACCAGCCAGAGCGGCTGAGCTTCAGAGGCCGTTCGCCTCCACCTTCTTCCTCTTTTCCTTCTTCTCCATCATCTTCATCTTCTCCTTCTTCTTCCCTCTCCTTTATCATCATCATCATCTTCTTCTTCTTCTTCTCCTTCTTCATCTTCATCATCTTCTTCTTCTCTAGGAAAAAGTGACTAAAAGGAGTCTTTTAGAAGGCATAGGTCAGTGGCAGAGCACTTGCCTAACATGGAAGACCTTGGGCTCCAACCCCAGCACTGAAAAAAGAAAAGAAAAAGAGATAGAGTGAAAGGGAAGGGGGAAGGAAGGATGGAAGGACAGAAGAAAGAAACTAAGTCCAGGCTTGATCTGTAACCCTAGCACTTGGGAGATTAAGGCGGGAGAATTGAGAGTTCAAGTCCAGCTTGGCTACAGAGTGAGGCTGTCTCAATCAAACAGGAGCTGGGTGTGGTGACACAGGCCTATAATCTCAACACTCAAGAGACAGAGGCGGAGGATCACTGTGAGTTCAAGGCCAACCTGGATAGACTAGATAGCAAAGGCCTGTTTCAAAACAGAAACAAAAAGTTATATACACACACACACACACACACACACACACACACACACACACACACCCTTTGGGCCATAGTAAAGGGATTTGAGGCAATGGAGCCATGAGTGAATCCCAGACACAGACCTCACATGTCAATCATACTCTGCAAAGGGAAGGTATTCAGCCTGGGGTGTGATACCTGTTTTGAAAGTCCGAGGCTGGGACAGGCAAACTGCTTCGGGGCTGCCTGGCTTCCTCCACCCCCATGGCTTCTTCATAAACCATGATAGAGCACACGATACAGCAGCAGTAAAACAAAAAATCAGGCCTTGGAATTGCCTCTCACAGAGGGGTCCCTTTTGTGAGGTTGTGGGACACACGTCAACCTCACTATGAGACAAACTGTCATCCACTGCTCTCTCCCAGTTGGCAACAGCAGGGGGTCTGTACCTTCAAAAGCCATTTTTGGCCCTTATAGAAGGATTCATTCTGGTTTCCTTTGCAGAACGGACTGGACTTTCAGTCATTATAAGGGTTTGATTTTCAAAATCAGACCAGGAGTGGGGATGTTTTGTATAGAGAAGGGCACAGGAGTGGGGGCCACAGGGGAGGGGACAGCAGGGAGCAGAGGAGCTGAGGAGAGCAGAGGGGGACGGGAGGGCACCTGTGTGTGTTGGTCTCTGTGTGTGCACACATGTGGATGTCTGTGTGTGAGTGTACATGTACATCTGTGTGCCAGAGTGTGGGGTCTCATTCATGGGATGGAGTTTGAGTGCAGCCTCATTCTGGCAGACCAAAGCTTGAGATCTCCTACACAGGAGCCAAAACCACAAATAAACAAAACAAGCAGGCTGGGCTAAAAATAGAGGCGGCTCTTTAGCCCGGCAGCCTGGCAGCCCTTGAACAGCACCAGCTCCTGCTCCTAGTGAGGACAGCGGCCACAGTGTGGGTCTGCAGCCCTGAGGCCAAGCTTGCCTGCAGCCTGGAGAGGAGAGGCTTTCTGTCTGTGCCCAGTGCCGGGGCCTTGTGGTCCTCCCAGAAGCCCTTTCTTTAGCTGCTCTTCCTGGCCTCAGCTCCTCCAAGGCTTCCTGTCCCAGCAGGTGTCTTCTACTCAAGGTCACTTCCCAATGCCCAGGTCAGAAGGCAGCCTGTTCTCAGGGGGGGACTGAGGTTTCTGGCTTTCCCACACCCCCTCAGATCCACCCTTATCCTTAGGTGGTACCAACTCAGGGAGGGCAGAGAGCCTGGGAGAGCTATGTGGTGTACTTGTCTCTAGGAATGCAATCTGGGGTTTACGTAAAGTCATGGTTCTTTTTTATCTGTGGGTCGCGACCCCTCTGGGATCATATATCGGATATTTACATTATGATTCATAACAGTAGCAAAATTACAGTTATGAAGTAGCAACAAAAATAATTTCGTGGCTGGGGGTCACCATAACATGAGGAACTATATTAAAGGGTCGCAGCATCAGGAAGGCTGAGAACCACTGCCCTGAAGTATTGACATGTCTTCCTTCCTCTCCACACGACCCCACCCCTCTGCAGCTGCAGGAAGTGTTCTCTGCTCCCTCCCTCCTCTTCATTCTTCCTTTTTGTCACAGTTGCCATCAACCCTGTCTGTCCTCTCCCTCCTCTGTCTCTCCCACAGGCCCCACAGGCTGAGCTATTGAGACCCCTTGGGGTTGGGGGCCATTCGCAAGAGGTTGCCAGGAACTTCACTGGGACACTGAGGGTTAGTGGGTTTCGCCGAGGGAACCTTGCAGATTCCCAAGCAGGAAATGCAGGCTGGAAACAGGCCAGGCCTTGTTTTTGCTTTTTGATCCTTCCTCTCTGAGAGTAGACCAGGGTTGGCTGTGCATGGCAGTGTTTTCTGGCCTCTTAGGGGCATGGGATGCAGAGATGGCCCATCCCTCCTCCTCTTGACCTCCCTGGGACATAGAGGTTCCTCCCAGCTCCAGTGCAGCAGCAGGAAGGAAGCCTTAGGGATGCTCAACTGCTGGTCTCTGGGAGTCTAGAAGGCCTCCTTGCTTGGGAAGGGAGGCCATCTTGCCTCCCTTCCTGCCTTCTGGAAGTTTCCTAGTTGCAGGTTCTGGGTCTTTTAGATAGAGAACGTAAGGGAGGATTCACGCACCAGCCCATGGGGGAGGTTCAGCTTCAGATCTTCTGCCTTGTCTACATTAGCCCAGTGTGCCCTCATGCTTCCTGGTGCTCTGTCTCCAGGCCCATCTCACATTCAGAGTCGTTTGCTCTTGTGTGTGAACATCGCTTTCTCCACCAGATTGGGGAAGGAGCTTATCTGTGGCTTGTCAAGGTCAGAATTTAAAAGCCAGGTGTAGGGATGATGGGTAGCATGTATGAGCGAATGGATGGATGGGAGGGGAGCTTGTTGGATGGATTGATGGATGAACGAATGAATTGGTGGGTGGCTGAATGGGAGGACAGATGGGTAAATAGATGGGTAGATGGGTGGGTGGGGAGATGAGAGGGTGGGTTGAAGGATGAAAGAGTGGATGGATTGATAAATGAATGGGAGTGGAAAAGCAGATTAGTGAGTGAGTGGATAGGTGGATGAAAGATAAATGGTCGGATGGACAAATGGACGGATGGATAGATGGGTGACTGGATGGATTGGTGGGAGATTGGGTTGAAGAATGGGAGAGTAGATGGATGGATGGATGGATGGATGGATGGATGGATGGATGGGATGGGTAAGTGGATGATGAGTGAGAGGGTAGATGGCTGACAGAGGCTTGTTGAGTGGGAGAAGGATGGGTAGATCAATTGTTACATGGGCTTCTCCTCTCTTCATGAGCTCAGTAAGTACAAGCACAGAGAGGAAAAAACCTCAGGTTTTCACTTGAAAGGGGTCCCTATTAGTGAACAAAGGAGCAAGACCCCAAGTCCAGTGGATGACACAAGACACTATTCTTAAAACAACACCTATGTTTGGAATAGCCCTGTAAAGTGTGTGTCTAAATAATACTGAAGCTAAACCCAACCAACTAATATCCCCATCCCCAGATAACAACAGTGAAAACCAGGGTCTGCAGGGGCAGACATTCCTGTGTTGCTGAAGGCTTCTGGAAGCAGTTTTAAGCGGTCAGTTTCAGGAGGTAGCAGAACAGAGGCCCTGGATCTCCTCAGCCAAGGATGAGAACTCCCAGCCCACATGCTGTGTCCTTACTGCCAGGACAGTCTGGAGTCAGATTCATCCTGGTGGCCAGTGTGTGGGAAGGAGACATGCTGAAAAAAAAATGGCGTAGGTGACGTCTGGGGACTTCTGAGGATAAGACTCTCTCTCTCTCTCTCTCTCTCTCTCACACACACACACACACACACACACACACACACACACACACACACACGCAGAGTCTGTAGCTTGTCCTGAAGAGCAGTGCATGCTTTCTGTCACTGGTAGGGTCATCCAAGCGTTTTTTAGCCTCTCATACCAAGTGGCTGTTTGTCCATGTGGGATTGAAAACTAGAGTCCTTGGGAGCCTATTGGACATTGAAATTCTGTCCTTCACAAGGAATCTCCTCTTTCATATGTCAATCCGCTAAAATTATGCAAATGACATGCAAGTCACACCATGCAAATTATGTAAATTGGATGCCTTTATTCTCCCAAGCCTTTGGGAGTACATGAGTCAGTAATGTTTACAGCCCAATGGTGCTAATGTGTCTGTCTTCACCTGTGCAGGTGTGTGGGATGTCTCTCTGCTCTGTCCCTGGAAGGCCTTGGCTGGAGCCCTTATGACCCTTTCACAGCTCTGCCTGTCACTCTTGCTGACGTCTTGGTGTCTTGGTGCATGGTCTGGTATTAGATCACAGGCCTGCCCCTTTCAGATGCTGGTCACTGTAAGCTGGTCTGAACCCACTGTCAGAAGCAATCAGGTCCACAGCTCACTCTCTGGGGCAGAAAGTTAAGAAGCCATGTTGTGCTACGGCTCCACAGCCCCTAATTTATGGTCCTTCCCAGTACCTGGCTCCTCCATACTTCTTGACACATGGGCTAAGTCACGGCCCTTTGTGTGGAGAATTTCTCTGCAGGCTTTCCTCTTAGCCTTCTCTCACCTTCTTGTCACAACAGCAGCTGTGTTCTTACTTTTATTTGAAGCTGTCACTCTCCATGAAGATCCCTTCCAGGCTAAAGGGAAGCCTCTCCCCACCTCTAAGTTCCCATCACGTTGTCTCTGACATAATGTCCTGTCTTTGCTAGTGGTCCCCCAGCTCAGGGCCTGATCGTGGCTCCCATGCCCCTCTGGCCCTTTCTGCCAGGTCTTCACTTCTGAGGGGTGATTTAGCGTCAGCTCCTTTCTGGACCCAGCCGTGGCTGCTCTGGTTTCTGGTGCTTGGATCGTTGACACTCACTCACTTGCTTTGTGTGAGCCGTGGGGTTGAGTGTAGCAGGACTGACCTTTCATTTGGTGGCACGTTTCTTCCTTCCAGAGCAGGCATGCGCCCACAGACCCGGCCTCAGGTGCCCCTCCCTGTCCCTTTAGAAAGAGTCTCCTGTAGCCTGCCTGGCTTCAAAGAAGAACTGATCCTCCTGCCTCTACCTCCCGAGTGCTGAGATTACAGGTGCTCGTAACTGTGTGGAGTTTACACAGCACTGGGGCTCCAGCTCGGGACGGCAAGCATGCTAGGGCCAGCACTGTGCCTACCCTAGTCCAGGGGCCTGTCCTGGTGGTCCACTTTCTTTTGTACTCTAGTCCTTTCTTGTCCTTGTCATGAGGGGCCTTCCAAAAGAGATGCCCGCCTGTGGCCGCAGGTTTGTTCACGTCGCTTCCCAGTAACCCACAGCTTGGGGAATTTCTCAGTCTAAGTGTTCCTCACATCGGTGCCAGCAACTCTCCCAGGTCTTCAGGGAGGCCGTGACCAGGATAACTGCTGAAGAACAATGGCAGGTGAGACCTCTAGGAGCCTGGCCAGCCTGGCTTGGGGCAGCTTACTGAGGCCCTTTCCTGGACTGTAGGGGATGCTACATACCCTGGTAACCAGCCTCTGGGGCCACACTTCTGCCTCATCACACCCCTTCACCTACCTGTAGGCTTCAGGAGTAGGAAGAGGTGGCACTCATCCCCTAGAGGGAGTCTATGTCTCTCAGATAGTCTTGGGGTTAGCCATGAGTAGAGACCAGCACTCAGCCTGACCAAGCTCAGCCCTTCCTCTGTGTGAGGAACTGTCAGGAGCCAGAGTGAATTTTCCAGGTCAGACCTGCCTGGACATGTTTATAGACAGAGGTCCTTTCCACAGGCAGGCCTTGGACGCTGGACGACCCAGGGAGAGTACTGGGAGGGGCCCTCCTAGGCTGGCTTCCCCCACAGCACTCACTGGTGCTCCTTGCTCCTAGCACGTCTTTGAGACGGGATATAATATTTCTGTCACACACAGGTAGACCGTGGCAATGTGCATGTCCACTTGGTCACCTTCAGATGGTGTGAAGTGAACAGTTCCTCCTTTTGCCCCTCTGCTCTCCCTCTTCCCCCGCTGTACTCAACCATTACAACCACCAGCAACCTGGTCCAGAGCCTCCAGATAACACCTGAGCCATGCCATGTGTAATTTAGACCTGTGTCTGCAAACATGGGATACATGCCTCCTTTCTGGGAACAGTGTGTCCCTCTCTCTCTCACTTCTGAGGAGGTTGCACTATGGTGAGGTCTCCTCTCCGACAGCCAGGGCAGAGCTAGGCTGCCTTGATGCTGAGTATACCTTTGTAGTCTCTCTGTCTCCCCGCACCCCACCTTTGATGGTACCAGGGGCCACTCTGGGGAGGCCCACATATCAAGGAATAGAAAGCAGCCTCTTGCCAACAGTCATGAAGACACTGAGGTACTCAGTGTAGTGGGCCACAATCACTGAACACTGCCAGCTGCCATGTGGTTTGGGGACCTATCCTCTCTGAGGAGTCCTTATCTACATGGCCCTGACCATACAGCTTGGATCAGAGATCCTGATGCAGGATATCCAGCTAAGCTACAACAGACTCCAGGCTACAGAGCCCTGAGGCAACAGGGGTGTGTGTGTGTGTGTGTGTGATTGTAAGCGCTCACATTTGTGGGGATATTGGAACACAGCCCCTAATGACCAGTACAAGATGCTGAGGAGGAGTGAGCAGCTTCCAGGAGGCCAGACTAGCTTTTGTTCTTGCTTTCTTCTTCTTATTGTTGTTATTGTTTGTTTGTTTTGAGACAGGGTCTCATTATATAGCCTTGACTGGCCTGGTACTCACCGTATAGAGCAGGCTAGCCTTGAACTCACAGAGATCTGCCTGCCTCTGCCTCCCAAGTGCTGGGGTTAAAGGTGTGCACCACCACCGCCCGACCCCAGACTCTTTTACAGCATCTTCCTCATGCTAATCTCCCAGGTCCTACATAGTTCAGCTTCTTACACGGACTGTGGGCGCTGACTCATGCATCAGAGGCGCTGGAGGGCTACAAGGTGGCTGTGTTTGAGCCACTCTGGGGTGGAAGCCAAGTCCTTGTTCCCACTGCCTTCTCCCACCGTGACCTCGAACAGGCTGCCTGGGCTGTGTGCATCTATCTCATCGATAAAACATGGGACCTGCCTACTTACAGGTTTGTGCAGGCCGAATGAGCCAATGCTGCTAATACGGAGGCCTTATTATTTGTTATGAAATGTCTCGGGCATTCCTGATGGCTGACTCACGCGGCTCTGAGACTTGGCGAGTTTCCCTTCCAAATAAGGCTCCATGGGGCTTCTTGTTTGAATCCAAAGTCTCCAGATGCCAGGCCCTGCCACCCCTGCCCTTCCTTCTCCTCTGTAGAGAAAGCTGCCCTGAACAGATGCCAGCACAGAACCCGAGGCGTGTCTGTCCCTGCAGTTCTCACTCTGGGCTTGCCTCGGTGCTGGGCAGTCGGAAGCCCTGGACGCTGTCTCCGTACATACAGGGAAGGACAGCAATGCTTTTGGTCAGAGGTGAAGGGAGGTGGTGAGGAGGGCCCCGGGAGACTAGTGGGTTCCTTGACAAGGTCTGGAGGACAGGTCCCTCTCCCTATTCTCCACCCCATGTGGCAAGTAGCAGGGCTCTGAAAAAAGGTGATTCCCTAGGTCCTGACACTCTAGGCAAACTCTCTCCTACCCAACAGCACCCCCAGCCCCAAGTCACCATGTAGATATCAAAACCCGTTTCATCAGCAGTGACTAATCTGCTTCAGAAAGGTTAAAGGTCAGGACCGAGGGATGGCTCAGTCTGTAAAGGGCCTGCCGTGCTAGACTGAGGATCTGAATTGGATTCCAGAACTCATAAAAAACCTGGCATGGTGGCACACACTCATAACCCCAGTGCAGTGGGGGATGGACGGGGGCATCCATGGGGCTCACTGGCCAGCCAGCCTATTGGAGAGCTGCAGGCCAACCAGAGACACTGCAAAACAAACAAACAAACAAACAAACAAACAAACAAACAAACA
>CABHPR010119574.1:0-36833 GCA_902168415.1 Peromyscus melanophrys
TGCAGGCCTAGTATATTATTTTATTCCTCTTCAAAGGTGAAACTTCCCAACAATGACACTGAGGTGGTGGAGGTTCATCAGAGAAAGTAGTAGAAGAAGGAATTGTGTCACAAAGAAAGCAGAGGCAACCACATCACACCCCACTCTTCAGTAAGGTTCAGCTCCTTCTTACTGAGTTTAACGTTTAGCAAATAGTTACTATGTGAAAACAACAATATGATTAAATTATTTATATTTTATGTACATTTGATAGGCTAATCAATGTTCTATATACTTGTAGATACTCATAATAACATAATGAGATAACAATATCTCACTAGAAAGGTAAGGAAATTAAGGCACAGAGTAGCTAAGGAACTTGCCAAAAGATACACAGCCTACCCAGTGTTCACACACTGGCAGTCTGAATCTAGTTGTGCTCTTAAACTTTGTATCATTTGTTCATGAAAATGTGGACACCTCAGTTTTGTCTGCCAGAGTAAGTCATCTTCTTCAATGACATTCTGTACTTCTAAACTACATTTCCATGAGAATTTCTCGAAGGTTCACAGTTAGCTAATGAAAATAATATTAAATATCAATTTTCCTTGTGTTTTCAGACACTAAGCAGTCTATTTTCTGCAACATTAGTAACTATCAAAAAAGAAAAGATGAAAAACAGAAAGAAAGAAAGAAAGAAAGAAAGAAAGAAAGAAAGAAAGAAAGAAAGAAAGGAAGGAAGGAAGGAAGGAAGGAAGGAAGGAAGGAAGGAAGGAAGGAAGGAAGGAAGAGACAGAAAAGAAAAGAAAAGAAAAGAAAAGAAAAGAAAAGAAAAGAAAAGAAAAGAAAAGAAAAGAGAAAAGAAAAAAGTATGGAGAAAGATGAATTCCTACTTTGAAACTGAGCATTCTTGACACTATATGACAGTACTATGCCCACGAGAAAATGTTCTTCCCCCTCAAGAATCACTTTGTAAGTAGTGTCTGCATAGACTTCCAACATGTGTCTCAGAGTCAAGTATCTCAGGCAGAGCTGACATTTTGTGTGTTTATGCAGCAGAAAGTATTTGTTGGGAAGATTTTAGAAGGCCTGATGTGAGCGTCTGTCTTAGGCAGTGTGGCTAACTTTCATCATGTTGACTTATTTTATTGACAACAGTATCTATAGGAAGAATTGTCTCTTGGAAAGTCATGGCACTCCCTATTTGCTAACGGGACCTGAAGTTCTCCGTTCCTTGGGTGGAGAAAACAGTTGTCTGTTTCTGCAGTGAGGAACTGTGTTGTGGTGGTGTTTTGTTCTCTTTGTTGCATGCCAGCTGTGGTAACTGCAGACCCTGGAGAGTGGATTTGCTTGGGTCTGTGGGCAGGAGTGCCGTGTTGGAGTCAGACTGGAAATGGTTCTTAATGCTGACACATACTGGCTGTGAGATCTTGATCAAGTTATTTACCATCACTAAGACTGCAGAATTTTTCATCTACAGACAGAAGGAATACCAGCTTTGCTGCAGAGAATGTTGGATGAAAGCAAGGAATTTATTTAACTGTTAATTTCTGATACCAGTGTGGTACTAAGTAGATGACAGTAAGTGTGTAAGCATCTAAAACTTTATACCTAATTGGCCAATGTAGGAAATACTGATAATTTATGTACATGTAGGCTCTATTCATCACATGTAACACATTGCAAGTGGCTATACACCGTATCTATTTTTTTCATAAAAAATTAAAGACCTTTGGGTAATCATAAAAGCTTTAGACAACTAATTCATAGAATACTATTTAAGATGAGAGAAAAAGATTTTCTCATATTATTTGAGAATATTATACTCCAGAAATACACTGCAGAAATGCCATGATAACCAACCCCTTTTCTTTAACTGGAAGATTTAAAAGGGCAACAAAATAAAATACTTCCTGAGTTCAAATTATATTTATTATATCTGGCAATCACATTCATAACACAAGACCCTGCTCTTTCACAATGTGAGGCAAGAATTTGGCTTTCATGAACTTTCCGTAAGTCTGAGGGAAAGGAATAAAATGTCATATTTTTAGGCAACCCAGACATGTTACTTATGCGAGCAGGCCAAGAAATTCCGTGTGAATGAACTTAGCAAATGAACAGACTCTTAGAGACATGAAAGGCCTTTGATGTGCCTCTTGGAAAGTCCGCTTGTAGCTTCCACATGAAAAGACACAGTGTCAAAGTGTTTCTCCAGACAAGGGTGTTTTGGACAGTTTGAAAAATGGAGTAAGCCAGCTTCCCCCTGATGATCAGCCAGCTCCACTTTCTGGAGAAATTCTACTAATATGAAACCCTTTCTCACCCTGACTGGCCACACTCCTCTCTTGGCTGTCCATGCTTACCCCACTGTGATGACATGGGGATTTACCAGGTCAGTCCCTCAGTATTACATACACTGAAACAGCAGAGAGAATGCATGCCCCAGAACCAGCTTACTCAGTGAAACCCCAGCCTCTGGGAGATAATATTAAGATAATAAACTTACCATGCTCCCTTCCTCCTAAGAAATTTCAAGGTCTAGAGATCCTTTGGAGGAGAAACTAATTACAATGTCCTGCAAACAACATAATAGCAAAGTAAATGCAGGGCCATACACACGGCTCTTTGCCCCCTGGTTACAGTCCTCGGCACCTCCTTAGCTTGTAGGTGGGTGAGATCAGGGTCACATGTAAATAACCCCACTTTTCCTGAGATGAATTATTGCCAT
The DNA here is from genome assembly GCA_902168415.1 of Peromyscus melanophrys. Classification (NCBI taxonomy): domain Eukaryota; kingdom Metazoa; phylum Chordata; class Mammalia; order Rodentia; family Cricetidae; genus Peromyscus; species Peromyscus melanophrys. The sequence goes on from CABHPR010119574.1 coordinate 2,711, forward strand.
CAAGAAATATTCAGTTCTTTACCAAAACACACATAAATGGGACACAGAAAATAAAATAACTATTTTTAAATTCTTTTATTGTTATTATCATTGATGTTTGGGGCTATGGGGTGTATGATGTGTGTAGAGGGTATGCGTGCCATAGTGGGCCTGCGGAGGCCAGAGGACGACTGTGTGGAGCTGAGTCCATTCTCTCCTTTCGCCTTTCCACGGGTTCTGAGATGAAACTCGGGTCACTGGAGCAGGCACAGTAAGTGCTTTCACCCACTGAGTCATTGTGCTGACCCCGAACTTTTGAATTCATATTTAAAGATAGTTGGGTTTATTCCTGTAGCCAGAAAATGAGTGAGTCATAAAAGATCTTCGCATTCTAACTGATGTAAATGGAGGTGACCTACACTGGTGTGAGATACAGAAAACCTCCTTACTTTTAGCATCGAGAGAAGTTGCTATGTTCTAGGGAATGATGATTGCTTCCCATCTCCATTGCATTTACAGTTGTTTTCTGTGGGCTCCACAGCCATAGACTGAGCCAAGCACAGACTAAAATTATTCTGGAAAACTGTTCATTTTCACTGAGCTCACACAAATCTTTTTTTCGTGACCTTATTCCCTGAGCATACCAACTATCTACAGTGCACTAGATATTGAAATCAGGGATGTCCGTGTATGTGTACGGATTGAATTTTTCTTTCTATAGGGTATTGTGAAATCCGCATAAAGGATCTTACCATATAAAGAAAAAGGGGAAAGAAAAAGGAAGGAATTAGAAGATGAAAGAGAAGATAGGGAGAAAATAAAGAGAAAGAGAAAAGAAAGAAAAGTGGATCTTTGGTCCTAGGAGTTGGAGTCTTACTCCTTATGGCATATGAAAACCTAGCATCCTTGACTTTCTATTGAATTTCATCTAGTAGCTATTTTATACTCTATTTCTTTTGTCTTCATTTGATTTACTTGATTGTTCTTTAAACCTCTGCAAGTTGACTCATTCATCAACGTATGATCGGATAAATGTAGCTAAGAAACACATAGCCTTGCTTGTTTTATTCCCACAAACATACAATGTTAAAAAAAAAATTAAGAGAATTGCAGTGGAGTCTGCAAATCCTTTTCTTTTCTAGGAGGGTGAATATCTGGGGAAACAAGAATGGTAATGTGGAGACAGTTATCATAACACAAAAAGGAACATCAATTGCAAATGCCATGTTGAGCAAATGAAATACAGTAAATTAAAGGAAATGACTCTGTAACGCTTTACGCCTGTATCTGTTAATTTTGAAGAAGGCACCACAGTGAGGCTCATGTCAGTACAAAGTCATATTATGCAGATGGACTACATTTACTTATTTCTTCTTTATGAAAACATATATAATACTACACAGTCTGCCCCAGTTCCACACAGGGAATAGCAGTGCAGCTTTGCCACGCCTACCCAGCTTCTGCTTTGCATTTTCTCTCCTTCATACTCTCAGCATTTCAAACCTTGCAGCAATAGTTGGCAAGGCAGCATCCTTTTTCTTCTCTTTCGTGGTACTTATGACTCCTCTCCTCCGGCATCCTCTAAGATACTATTCACTATTATGCCCTTTCTTCTGTATCTGCGCTGTCTTCGCTGGCTCCATCCCCCTCAGCTTTTATGTATAAACAAAATGATAAATCACTTTTCAATCCTCAGGGAAAAGGAAACTTCTCTAATCTGTTTCTCCTCTGGTTTCTGACCCCCTGCAACTCTTCCCTGCGCTGATATCCTCAAAGTGTAGCCAGCCTCCCTTAAGACAGCTACTCAACACCTTCGCTCCCTCCCCTCCCCTTCCCTTCAACTCAGCCCTTAGCTTTGCCCCGAGTTTCTACCTCTGTTGCCACACTAATAGTCCACAGAACCAGCTTCAAAGGGGCAAATTCAAAGCTCCTTTCATCCTTAAATAACTTGACCTCTTGCAGACTGAGGCATCGCCTACCAAGTCCACTCTTTCTTTTTTAAAGCTCTCTTTTCTATTTTCTTCCCATTCTCCTTCTAAATTTCCAATCAGTTCTTATAAATCTCCTGTCATTCCCCTTTCTCTGCCCTACCCCTGCGAATGTCCCTTAAGGATCTGCCCTCTGTCCTATTTTTCTCTCCAAAATTTTCCTTCCTATCTCTGCTTATTCCACTTCTGTTCACTGAGCCCACTCTAAAACTCCTGTCATTTCCTAAGATTTCTTCCAGGGATCTGTTTGTTTCCCACCTCTAAAACTGGCGTTACCTTTTAAAAAGATCACTAGAAAGGTACATAAAGATGCTAGATGACTAAATGACGTGGTATGTGGAACCATGTGCGATCGAGCAGGTCATCAATAATCACCGGCTTGTGTTTGCATAGTCCCTTTATGTAGATAGTCTCTTCCGGGCAAGCCTACCAACAATGAGCCCAAATCCCAGGAACCATAATTTCTCTAATAAATTTTGCCACATTCTATATTCACTGTTACTTTCTCTTCAACTACTCAGAGTTACTTTCTCTTCAACTACTACTTATCAAGCCTTAATTGAGGATATTCTATAAGCAAACCTCTCTTTTAAGAATAAATCATGCAAATTTAAACCTGGGATAAGAAGGACAGCTGGGGGACTTTAATGTCAAGCTGCTCAAAGTTTATTGGGAAGGCAGATGAATAAGCATAGTAAAGAATATAGTGGTATTTAGGTGTGAAATAAAAAAATATAGAGCTCTTGTTACCTCAAACTGAGATTCTGAGAATCATCTTTTTCTTTCTTTCTTTCTTTCTCCCTTTCTTTCTTTCCTTCCTTTTTTTTTTTTTGATGTTGTTGTTGTTGTTGTTGTTTTGTTTTTTGTTGTTCAAGACAGGGTTTCTCTGTGTAGCTTTGCACCTTTCCAGGAACTCACTTTGTAGACCAGGCTGGCCTCGAACTCACAGAGATCCACCTGCCTCTGCCTCCCGAGTGCTGGGATTAAAAGCATGCGCTACCACCGCCCAGCCACCTGAGAATCATCTTCTACCGTTTTCTACCACAGGTATAAAAATAGGGGATCATAGAATGGAACAGAAAATCACCTTGAGTCCTGAGACACTTCTCTAAAAATCATGTTTCTCCTTCTTCACTTTTACTGCTTTCCATCTGCAATCCCTCCTCAGCACTAGTGACCATTTGTGTCACCTTTCTAATAAACAAACTAAATCCACCTTGTCCCTTACTGAGGCTCTCTGTCACTCATACAATATTTAAAACTGTAGAAGGCAGAGAGGAGCTCATTTTATGCTTCCAGTTCATCTAACATGGTGCAGGTGCATGTCCAGTTCTGTGGAGAGAAAGAATTGTATGCCTGGAAGCGGCAATAGTTCATCACTCCTCAATGTATCTGAATACACCTCTTTTCTTCTTTCTTTCTTTCTTCTTCTTCTTCTTCTTCTTCTTCTTCTTCTTCTTCTTCTTCTTCTTCTTCTTCTTCTCCTCCTCCTCCTCCTCCTCCTCCTCCTCCTCCTCCTCCTCCTCTTCCTCCTCCTCCTCCTCTTCCTCCTCCTCCTCTTCCTCCTCTTCCTCCTCCTCCTTCTTCCTTGTGCTTCTTCTTCCTTGTGCTTCTGCTTCTTATTCTTATTCCTCTTATTCTTCATTTCTTCTTCCTTGTCCTCCTTCTCTTCCTCCTCCTCCTTCTCTTCCTCCTCCCCCTTCTTTGTCACAATAATTCTCTTTCTGTGTGGTCAAGGAAAGCCTGGCCTTGATGCTAGCCAGCTAATTACTGAGAGAAAGTAAGAGGTCAGGCACCAAAAGAGGACTGAAAGCAGCCATCCACAAGAGTCCACATGGGCAGCATCAAGTCCAACATCAAGTCTATCACCTGAACCAAGGTGATGAAGATGGGAAATGACAAAGTTAAGAAGACAAAATGGATTCTACCCTACTCAGCAAGACCACTACTGGGCTTTTGTAGCCCGTCTTTTTTTAAGTAAGATTGTATGTGTTGTACAGATAGATCTTACAAAAATGGCTGCAAAGCATTCTGTGGTTCACAAGTGCCCTCCTCTTCATGGAAAATGCTGCTCATATTTTGTACATCTACTCACTTTGTTTTGGTTTTTGTTCAGCTTGGTGTGTGTGTGTGTGTGTGTGTGTGTGTGTGTGTGTGTGTGTGTGTGTATGTGTGTGTGTGTGTGTGTGTACATACTTGTGCGTACACATGCAAGCAAGCATGCATCTTTCACTAAAGTCTCTCTGTTCTCCTAGGTAGTTATGTAACTCATCTTCAATACTGTCAAATTGCATGGTCATGTATTGTAGATGAATTTCTAAACAGTCTTTTTAAATAAGAAACACAGAGCCAAATACAGAGTTAAAGCCAAAGAGATCAGAAGAAGAACCACCTAGCTTTATCTTACCACCAGCAATAGCTTCCCCCAGAGAGAGAGCCCTTCTAATGTCTGACTTGTGTTTGTATTGCTTTCCTGTTCTGCTTTCTCATTGGCTCTAAGCCCAGCCACATAACTTCCTCCTCACTGCCTGTCTGTACAGACTTCCTGGTCTCTATGGTTGGTACTGGGATTAAAGGTTCGTGTTATCATGCTTGGCTGTGTCCTTGACCATACAGAGACTCTGCCTGCCATGTGATCGGATTAAGGGCATGGGCTACCACCACCTGACTGCCATCCCTGGCTCGCTATGACCTCTGATCTCCAGGCAAACTTTATTTATTAGCATACAAACAAAATCACATTTTAGCACAACTAAAATATCACCACAATGTATTAGTTTCCTATTGGCCCTGTACTATTTGACAGTGATTCTCAAATAAGAGGTCCCATGTTCCTTTCAATAGGCATCCTATAAATCTTTATTGAAGAAAGAAGCAATAAACAAATGCATGGCGGACTCCCCTCTCCAAAAAAGGTGGGGGGTAATGTTGAACAGATTGTTGAAATAGGGAAATCCCTCCTGAAGCTGAAAAAATTAAGAACCACGTGCTTGCCTAGTTGGGGGATTGCATGTCTGACAGTGGGTCACTCCTGTGATTTGTGATATCAACCCTGCCAACAGTACTAGTATGGCATCTTTAAGTGAGCCTCACTTAGTTAAAACAATTTTATTATAAGGAAAAACAAAAGATAACACTCATTCAAGTTGAAGGTAAGATGTGGAAAGTCAACTAACTCTTAAGTGTGTTGTTGCTTTGGTTATGTATGGTTTCTTTCCTTTGCTCATGCATTTGTGAGCCTCCAAAGGGTAGTTAGTTCCTGGATGCAAAGCTGCAATCAGTTCTCAGCTTTTCACACATGCTTTGGGTATTCACTTGCTGATCTTGATGATATTGTGTAAAACAACTGTGCTAAATTAGACTCAACTCTTCCAGAGAGCTTCAGTAGGGAATTGTAATGCATCTGCCTAATATGATATTAAGACTGAGCTGGGCCGTCCCGCAGTGCCGATTTAAAAATTATAACCAACAGGAACAAACTGTTAGGGAAATGTCCTCTCAATTTCCCCAGCAAAGTATTTAGCAGATTTCCACTGTATGGCTCTGTGTTCATTAACATTCATGCCACTGTCTGTAACCTCACGTGTCTCCGTGTTTGCCTTGGATTTGGGTTGCTGACAATTTTGCTTTTATTCTTTTCCTTTCTGCCTCTTCTGGAGCTTTTGGTTCTAACAAAATACACCATAAGGATAATTACTAAAAAACTTATTTGGAAACAGAATGTATAGGGATTTTTTCCTAAAAATAAATTAATTAATCAATTAATTAATAAGCCACACATATAATGGTTTCTTTTCACTTTACAATGCCTCCTCCCAATCTCCCAGTGTTCTTCAAGAGTGGAGGAGAGATTGTCAGTGCCTGCATTTCCTGTTGTGCATTATTGTTTCCTAATGACAAGTCCACTCTTTCTGGGGCTGACTATATTCTCAGTGATTAGTCAGCAGGACACATGCTCTAGGTGGCATTCTTTTTTTCCATTAAAGATGATAGGTTTGCACAGAAATGTCCGTACTCTTTCATTTGGTTCCCCTTAAGATTAAATTGCACACATTTCTGAGAGCTCATGCATATCGAATTTGGAAATGCACATGAAAGTGTGGCTGTCTTTGTTTGGACCAGTTTGGCTGATCCATGTAGTTATGCCTTTGATTGTCCAAGCTTTCGCCATTACTATCCTAAATAAATGTACGGATATCATAGGAGATCATGGTCTGTTAGATCTTTTCACTATAATGGAATAACTGCAAAAATCATTTCATGAGGAGGAAAGCTTTATTATCGCTCACTCAGGCATTTGGAAGTTCCATACATGATGGATTATCCTGATGCTCTGGGCCTGCATGGCAGAGAACACTCCTTTCATAACCAGGTAGCAAACAAAGTGAGGAGGGGGACAGGGTTCTACAGTGCCCTTCAAGGGCACATTCACAATGCCAAAAGAGCCTCCCGGGAGACTGCACCTCTTAGTGTTGCCAGAACTCTCAGTAGCCTCATTCTGGTGACCTCATCTTGACACATGGGCCTGTAGACATGCCATGTCTAGACCTTCCAAAAAACTTTTCTTACTTTTGATGTTTTAGTTGATGTTTCCCTTTTTACCTTTGCATTCATATAGATTAACTATTGTACAGGAGATATACCAATATTTTAGTTGAGCAGACAATGAGAAGAAGGGAGAAAGCTGGGTGGTGGTGGCGCACGCCTTTAATCCCAACACTAGGCAGGCAGAGACAAGCAGATCTCTGTGAGTTCGAGGCCAGCCTGGTCTACAGAGTGAGTTCCAGGACAGCCAGGGCTACACAGAGAAACCCTGTCTTGAAAAACCAAAAGAAGAAGAAGAGGAAGAGGAGGGGTAAGAGGAAGAAGAAGAGGAGGAGGAGAATGGAAAAAAAAAGTAAGGAAAGACTGAGAGACAGTAGGAGGGATTTACTTTATGTAAGAAAGAAGGATAAAATTCTGACTTCCCTTCTAACTAATTTCCTAGAATTTTTGGAAGTCAATAGGAAATGCTTCATAAATGGCTGTGACAAGATAATGCCCCCAATTTCTTCACACATTCCCACATAAGGATGAAGACACCTCAGTGAACTTCACCATGATCACTGCTGCTGGGGTGCTGTAGCTCCCCGTGCTTCCTGTTATTGACTAAGGATTAGCTCCCCCAACAAAGCAGCAGTCACTGAAGCATATGAGGACAAGGAAAGCGTCTACTCTCCTTTCAGTGCTTCTGCAGAGACACTACTGGCCTTACTGCATTACATTCAATTACTGACTAGGTAATTCTTTGGGAGGGAAGATGAAGAGGGCATGGCTTTACTTTATGAGATGTTTGACAGCATCTCTGGTCTCTTCTGTGTGCCCAAGCAAACCCATGGCAACATGTCATCCATGAGCCACAAAAGGGTGGCCTCTGTTAAACTATAGCCTATATATGCAATCATCTCAGGACAGCAGCCACAGTGACCCACACATTTTTCAGGGAGGTGAGGAACCACTCTTAAGGTTCTTTCTAAGGGCCTGACACAAACTTCCATGGACTGGCTAAGGGACCAAGTTAACAATAGACTCCAAGATCCAGGCTCATCAGGCCGCTCCTCAAACTCCTCCACAATGCACATCTCTGTGTTATTCTTCTCTCCCACTCATCTGTGTCACACAGAGTGCCCTTAAAGGAACTCATCCACACATCACTGAATTTCAATTTGAAATTATCAGTCAACAAAGTACAATAGTCAGCAGCATACCACTTCCCTAACCAAAGAGTTATAGTGCAGGCCCAATGTCGATGGATCTACCTGACAGAATTCATTGTATAATCACGTTATGACTGTAAGATCAGTCATAAATAAATTTGCATGGGACAAAATACATTGTGTGTGTAGAGAGGTGAGCTCTGTATTTCAATATCCTGGGTCAGAATCCCAGCTCAGAAATTTACCAGGTATCTATAATTTAGCAAATAACTGTTCCTTGGTTCAATTACATTTACCTGTAAGTAGTAACAATCCCAATACTTTCATGGAACGCTCATGAGGTCCTATAAGGTTTTATTTAGAAGGATATTTAATATATGCTAATTGATATTCTTTTTAATTTTTTTACTGTTTGAGAATTTAGTGTATGCATATGTGTTTTGATAAAGTCCAGTCCTCTTCCAAGACCTCCCATATCACCACCAAGATCATCCCCTCCCAACTACATATTTTATTTTATTTTTTTAACTTACAGAGTCCAATTAGTGCTATCACTTGGGCCTCCCTGGCCAATAACTCATAGTGAAGTGCCCTATACTTCATAGGAAGGTATCTCACAGCTCATAATGAGGTACCCCACACTTCACAGGAAGGTATCCCACATCTCATGGGAAGGTACACCACACTTGGCACTGGGATTTTAGCATAATAATCCATGGCTTTTGGAAGGAGTATTGTCCATTCACAGAGTCCTGTCCCTCTATTAAAATATGAGGGTGTTTTTTTAGATTATATTTTTAAATAAGCATATAAAGTAGTATGCTTCCATTTGGCTTTTACATACATCTTCACTTTGGCTTACTCCTCCCTCCTCTCCTCACTAGCTTTGTTCCCTGCTTAGATTCTTCTCCCCTTAGTATATCCTCTTTAATTTTACAGCCAGTGCATCCCACTATGCCCCTCCCCTTAAGGCCCTTTACCCCCATCCTCTCCCTTTACTGGTTCTGATCTATCTTTCTGGCCTTTACTATCGTATCATCCAAAGGTAAACATGCTATTCTAAAAATTCATAAATAAGACTCTCATATTAAGGGAATATCGACTGTGTGTCTTTCTCATCCTGAGTTACCTAACTCAGTGCAGTATTTTCTAGATCCATCCATCTCCCTGAAAATCTCACAATTTCATTCTTATTTTGAACTTTGGGATAACATTTTGTTGTGTGTAAATGCCACATTTCATCTATCCGTTGATGGGCAATTAGGCTGGTTCCATTTCTTCGCTATCATGAACAGACCTATAATGGACATGGAAGTTCAGGTGCCTCTGTTGTAGGGGGTAGAGTCTTTTGGGTATATATGGCCAGAGGTGTTACAGCAATAGTGTTTAGGATACTGATATGATTGAGTCAAGAAAACAAAAGAGAAAGCATAGTGGGATCAACAATTAGCCTTAGTTTGGAAGCTAGGAAATGGAGGGAGGGAATATATAAAGAGAAGCTGGAACGGCAGAAACAAAGAAAGAGGTTGGGAGATGAGATGTAGGGGGTTTTGTTAAAGGCAGATTGAAAGGAAAGGCTGTGAATCCAAATACCCCCCACAGCCTCTTCTCTCAAGGGGTTGAGTCTTGGAGACTGTAAGACTTGGAAGTCTCTGCTCTTGGGAAAGTAGAAGAAAAATGACAGAGACAGAGAAAAAGGGACACAAACAGTGAGGGACTTGGGTGCTGTTCTACGGACCTCATGCATCATACTCAGGAAGGGCTGTACAGGGCAACAAGCACTGGGTGGAGCCTGGGTGGAGCCTTGGATTCTTTGTAGCATGAATCTTAAAAGGTCTTATTAATAAAATCAAGCCCAAAGCCAGGTATTGGGGTGAAGGCTGAAAGATCAGAGAGAAAGAACAAGCCACAGCCACCTCACCTTGCCAATTCCTCAGCTGATCCTGTTTCCTCAGTCTGAAAGCCTCTGAGTCCTCATCCAAATGGATCTCAGCTGAACTGCTGCTCAAAAGCCTAAAAGTTTAACCAGGCTAGTTCCTCATCCTCATGCCTTATATACCTTTTTGCTATCACTTCCTAGGATTAAAGGCATGTGTCACCATGCCTGGCTGTTTCCAGTGTGACATTGAAACTCACAGAGATCCAGATGAATCTCTGCCTTTGGAATGTTAGGATTAAAGGTATGTGTGCCACCATTTTCTGGCCTCTATATCTGGTGGCTGTTCTGTTCTCTGACCCCAGATAAGGTTATTAGGGTGCACAATATATTGGGGAACACAATATCACCACATAGCTGTCTCTTCTGACCTCATTTGGTGACCTGGGACTGGGTCTCAGTGCTCCACCTAAACTCAAATGATGAATTCAACCTGGCAGCAAAGTATGGTAAGGCTCTTAAACTTTAAACGGTGAACCTGACAAAGCTACATTCTAAAAAAAGACAGTAATCTTTATCTAACTATACATGAATGGGGAAAGGAATTGGTACAAAGCCTAAGTCCATTCTTCTAACTTCTAAATATCACTACCATTTATCAATAAAAAATCGATAAATCAAATGGCATTTATCATTCCCAAAGGCAAAGAGAATATTAGTTTCATTTAATAAGAATGAAAACCAAATCCCAGGTAACATAAATATTGTATCTGAGGATTGGATTCCAGGAGTAAAGCAAGGACCAAAATCAAACATTTCTTAATTTTAGCTCAATCTTCCTCTATATTATCATCAATCCATTTATTTTGGTAGACATTCAATAAGTGTTTTTATAAGAAATGAAGAAATTAATCTTCTCACCTCTTACTTCAAAGCAGCTACAGTATGAAGGGACATTCTCCTATCGTCAGAAAGGGGTTAGAACACTGTTTTCAAGAAGAGCTTTTGTAATAAGGATCTGACAACCTGGACGAGGCTCTTTGCCCATCAAAACCACAAAATGCCATAGAGAAAGCAACAGTAGATAATATCCCAAATAGTCTCCATCTGCTCAAACACAAACAAAGGAAGCACATAGCTGTGTCTCCCATCTTCGGGGGAACAGCCTGAGATTTATCATGGACACAGATAGGTAGGAAATAACGAGTGGAATTACTCTTGATCTTTTAAAATTCCAATGGAAATCAGGAAAAAATAAAGATATTTTACCAAAAGTCAAACAAATAGAACTCAATTGCTTTAGGCTGTTTTTTTTTTCCAAAATGTTATTATACCACCTGTTACATAAATGCGAACAATTAAATTGAGGGATGACTCGAGAACAAATGCAATCTCCTTTAATTTGCTAGTGTCGTGAGAAAAGGAATCCATGTTGGAGTGCTGCTATGAAGTGCCTCGCTCCATGCAGAATTTAATACACTAAGTTCATCCTTTGCAGTAACTTCAGGAGCTTGTCCACTAAAATCTTGACAGAGCTAGTCTTAAAGTGAATTTGACTCACCATTGTGATTAACCCCAAGGAAACTGCCACAGAGAGAAACAGCAGCTCTTAAACAGGTTGCTGGTTATCACCTTATTTCTTTGCTTGTTTCTCTAAACTTAGATAGAGGATATTTTGCCACTGTCTATTTCTTCATATTAAATAGTCATATCTGTAAAGGGGAAAAAAATAACAAGAGTTCTGCTTCATAAGCTGTCATAAAGTCTACGTGGATTAATAGTTCAATGCACTTAAAATATTTGTCAATTTGAAAACACACAGTCAGTTTTCTTCCATACTGTACTGTCAGTGTCCCTAACCATAAAATTTGCATTTTTTCAGACTTAGGCTATTGCTTGACAATGAAAAGGTAAAGGAAAATACTGAGCTAGAAAAGTATTTTTAGCACAGGTCACTTAATAATCTTATTATATGAAAAAAAGAAAAGCTTTCTTTTGCCTAAAGAATATTTTTGTTTTACATTTTTGACCAAAACCAAAGACAAAATTATTTTCTTTGTAAATCTCCAGAAATGCAAAGGGGCATAATGAGTAATCAACTGGAATTCCCACTAATTATATGCAGAGTAGACACTTCATGCTTTATGTTGTCATCCAGTAACATTTCAAACACATGACATCTTCTCACAGAAGCCTCTAAAATGCAAATTAGTTGTAATGCTGATGGCCTTGAATCTGAGCAGAAAGTGACATAGAAATGTAAAGTTTCTCTTGAAGGTCCCCAAGGGTTTAAAGGTGTAGAAGCCTTGGATGTGTATAAATAGTCCAAGGAGGCCGCTGCATCCCACTTCCCAAATTAGAAATTGACAAGACAAACTCAAGAACCAGCCCTTGGCACTTGTAGATATTCAAGGTCTGAGGGGAGCTAAGGAGAAATGACTCAGACGAGGAATGACTGGACCCTATGAAAGTTCAGATAAGAACCCGGAGAGTAGAAGTCAGGTCTTCCTATGGGAACCATTGGAGATCTCAGTCAAAAGCAGAATATTATCTGAACTGTAAGAGCAAGTGTCATTGGAATGTTAAGTGACTGAATACACAAAGATTGTCCTAAATAAAAAGGGCTATTTCCCTCACAATGTCCCTACTTTGTGAATAAAAAAAAAAAAAGAGTAGAATGTTTTAAAGGGAGATACTGGAAGAGGAGGTTGCAAAGACTGAACTGGGATAATTCTTCCCATTTACAGTTTTTTGTTTCGTTTCTAACTACAGTTACATTTATCAAATTAGGGATCTGAAAGAGCACGTCAAAGTTACAGATGGAGCAGACTGAACTTTTCCTTATTCAGTTTGTATCAAGGTGATGTTATGCCTGTGAACTTCAGTACTAAAAGGTCCCAATTAATAAGCTACTCCTGAACAGGCACCCAAAGCCCATTGCCAGTGTTGGTTTAAGGAAGAATTTAAAATATCATCCCCACAGAACACACTGAGCTTCGACATGACTGTCATTAAAATGTTGTAGAAAATAGTTCAGATGTTAGAGTTATACTAATTAGGACTCAAATGCTCTCATTGAATTGCCTATAACTTGAGGAATACCTCAGTGTGTTTAGCTACAAATTCCCTACCTAGGAAGATGAATGTGATAGAATTAGCCACATGTATTCATACAGAATATGCCAAGTCATTTATGGGAGGCATTTATAAGGTAAACATGCAGCAAATGAAAGTTATTTTTATTAACCTAAAAAGAAGAAAACCCAGATACCATTAATTATATCAGAGTCTTACCACTGTGTATAGGACATGATGAAAGCATTTCACAGGTTCTATTGAAATTAAATAAAAGTGTTTCTCCCTTTTAATTAAAGGAAGATGATATAAAGCCCTGGATTAGGGATTCCTATCTCAATATATCTGTGTTTAATGCCAGGAATTCTTCTGGTAGAGATTTTCTGAGTTACCAAGTCTACTGAGTATGTTATTACCCAGTGATAACTTCTCTGTAGTTTAAAAATCCCTTCTCAGATGCCTTTTTCCACTTTTATACAAGATATTTTGTTTTGTGGTTATAAATTATCCCTAAGTTTAGGAAGTATGGATTTGCCTTTGACTTTTTATCAGACGAGCTGTGTACTTAAAGTCAAGCGATTGATTTCCAAGAGGATCAGAGCGTGGGACAGTCAGGTCAAATCTGAGTCTTCACTTTGACTGAAATAAGACTATCTGCGTATGAAAAATACTCTCACATGTAAGTTAATGTATCACCTAATTATTATACAAGGTCTGTTAAATCATTTGCCCTGGTGAAACATTCTTCCTTTTGTTATGTTGCTCTCTTTAGGGAATGAGTAACTAAACAACAGACTTTCCTGCTAGAAACTGAATTAGGAATCTAATTTCTGTGTGTAATATTGGTGTAACTAGAACACTATCCATAACAGTCTTAAATAAAAGATCCACAAAAATGGCTTCAAAAGCACTAGACAGTTTTTACAAAAGGAAAAAATTGAACCTCGAATAAATTTGGAAGTGTACAAAATTAGCAAGAACTATCTATCTAAGCCTAACACTAATGTTTTTCCTACAGTCAATTTTTCTGAGTTAGGCTTACTGAATTTCTATATGTGTCATCTTATGTAACAAATAAACAGAAAGCTAAGTAAGGGGTGAAAATTAAAAGCATGCCTTCTGTACCTCCGTATTTCTTTCTAATTAAGGAAGATGTTAATTGAAATAAGGCGCCACTGAACCCTGTGAAACAATCTCCTGGGTATTGTAATTGGTTTGTGGAGCTGTCGCCCAGGGTTATTCACTATAGTGATTCCTGCCTGGATTGAGCATAACTGAAAAAATCCTCACATAAAAAGCAACCTCAGGCTTAGGAAACAGGCAGGCCAGGGTCTGCACAAACATTCATGATCAGCCTAGATTTTCTTTGCGTACTTACAGAAGAGTTAGAGGTTAGATGTGTTTATGGCTCCTCTTGGCTTCGTGGTTATCTCCATTGACTCAGTGTTGTTCACTTCTAGACTTTTCAACAGTTCTACAATAGCCTACAGAACAAATCAGACCACCCGACAAGACTTTGCCATCTGGTCTCACGCTGGCTTCCCATGTCTTTCTCTTTCTCCTCGTCCATCCACCGTACATTCCAAGGAGACTTTACTGTCCCACTTTAAACGCTCTGTCGTCCCACCAAATAGGTATAAGGATGCTACTCAACTTCTAACACGGTTATTCCTGATAAACCTGTCACAAGTTGGAAACGTTGTAGATGTACTTAGTATAGCTAACCTACTTGGCCAGCATCATCATTCAGAAACACAGGGCACTGTCGCAGTTTACCCCTCGTGATCATGGGGCTGACCGAGATCTACAGCTCCCTGGGTCTGCCCAGCATTGTGAAAGTATTTCCCTGCACATCAAGAGCCTGGAAGAGATAAAAATTAAAAGTATACTTTTTAACAGATACATTTTCTTTCCATACTATCATAAAATCAAAACATTATATGAAGGGCCATGTGAACTCACATGATTATTTTCAATGAAAACAAACACCATGGCTTGTTCTGAGTTCCCCATGTAGTCCCAATATTTATCTTATTTGCAAACCTGTTATGTATTAACAAAATAAATTTTAAATTCAAAAGTAACTTTATAAATCAGCAAATTTACTTAGATTACTTAAAAAATAGTCTACACAGTACATGTCTTTATTTGAATTTAGAAAGAAACTAAATAAGGCCACTAAGAAAAATAAATTAGGGAATAATCAAAGCCTTAAGACTAGGAAACAAATATACGTATCTATGCCATATACACAAAGCACTGGGAGATCTTATATAAATATATAAAGGGAATTATTCCTGTTTGGTAGAAGTATAAGTCATACCTTGGCATATATATATATATATATATATATATATATATATATATATATATACACACACATACATACATACATATATACATACATACACATATGTATGCATATATCTTACTACATCTATTTAATGTTTATATGTATGTTATGTATGTGTATTACATATATAATCAAACATATATTTATATATATGTATGTGTAAATAGATAGATAGATATACAATTCAAAATGCTAGTTGTGGTAGTATATGCCTATAATCTCAGCACTCAGAAGCTGAGGCAGAATGGTAGAAAGCTCAAGGGCAGCCAGAGTTACAGAGTTACATGGTGAGGCTTGTCTCAAATAAACAGAATATTTTTTGAGAAATGTGATATAATATACTATAACTGATACACTAAATCTATCAGATTTAATTTGATTTAATATTATTACAACATCTGACAAAGTAATTCTTTTGTCATCTGTCTAATTTGTGGCATAGAATATCAATTACTTCAAGGCAGAATGAGATTAAAGTGATAAAAATATTCAGGAGTTTCCATAAATAAGATATATAAACGAATATATAAAATAGAATACACAGGTGCCAAAGAAATACAAGCAAGAGGTGAAGTTTGGAGAAGAAACAGGCTCTCTCTGCAGAATTTGTGCCACTCAAAACAGATTTGGGGCATGGTAGGAATGATATGCACAGAAGTTGAGGTAGGAAATTTCATACAGGAGGAAGAGCTCCAGCAAAGGTATTGAACATTTATTCCCTTGTGGTAGAAATACAAGATGCAAGGGGTTATTGAAAAACAATAACAGCCAGCATCTTCAGAGCAGTGGCCACAGGCAGATATCTTATAAACACTTTGCATGTCCTCATTTCATTTAATTTTACAGCCTGACAAAGGGTAGACTTATGATGGTCAGTTCCGATTTCCTATGATCAGATTAAGCAATGCCCGAGAAATGAATGAAGCAGGCCTCTGAGTGTGCCTATGAGGATGTGCTCAGAGATGGTTAGATCATGGGGATCTCTGACCTAATGAATGATTAGTTCATTGATGGAGTTATAATATGATGGCATTATTGGGTGGTAGTGGGAAGTAGGAAGTGGCGTCTAGTTGGAACAAGTGGTTCCCGTGAGTGTGTCATTAAAGACCGTCTTACCACAGACCCTTCCTCTAATCCTTTTCTTTGTTTTCTTGCCATCCTGAAATAAATTGCTAGGCTTTCCCACACTCTTCCTAACCATGGTGAACTGACACCTTCGAAACTGTAAGGCAAAAACAAATGATCCATCCATGTAAACTGCCATGTCAGATATTTGTTCACAAAGACATAAGCTGCTAACACAGACGTAAAGCTTAAAGGCTTGGGGAGGTTAACTTCTAGCAGATGACTTCTTGCACCAAATGATACCATCTTACTATCTTTTCTTAAGAACCCAGCTACCCCTGTAGCAAGCATGTGACTGGCATCTCCCTGAATGAGCTCCCTGAATTTTCCCTCAGCAATTACCCCTGTTAAAGACGATAGAAAGAGAAAGGAGGACAGCGTCTCATAAGTATTCACGCTGTATCATTTGCGTTAGTCTATTTATTCTCAAACTTCTTCTATGATACCTTCAGTCTTCAACTGGGGATCAAGTGGTTGATAGATAAAACTGTATTTAATAATCATCTACAGGTAAGAAACAGTGAGAAACATATTGGATCCAAACTCACCCTACAGGTGAAGAAAAATTTCTTTCCTTTCCCATCACTAGGTTTATGAGTGAACTGTTTAAAATAAAATACAGATGAACAAGACAAAATCAGATTCATTTAATGAGTTTTTCATGATATGGAAGTGTTCAGAATGAAGATCTAACGATAAAGGGAAACCTGTGTATTCTTATGTTTTCAGTTTGCTGATGACTGCTCAGGTAGGTGTAGGTATGATTGGGCAAAGACACTACGGTAATAAAGTAGGAAAAATAGCAATCTGTTTGTTCTGGTTAGTCTGTGTCCTGTATCTTCTCTGCTGATAAGGCATACCTTCCCAGCAGGTGAAGGGAAAGATTCTTTCACATGAGTCAGGGTCTTCTTTGGAGGAGATGTATGAGAGCTTCTGCTGTTCCAGCAAGTATCACACTATCGTATTTTAGGGCAGCATATGCTGAATGAACCCCATGACTTAGTAACACAGAAAGTATCACCACACTTTAGCAAGTTCCCTGAAAATATAATGCCAAGCAATAAGAAGGAACAACACAAAAAGTTTGCTTTTCCCCTCAGATATCTTAGTGACACGGTCTCTCCACCTCACTCTCATAAGCTTCCCTTTGCCTAACACAAACCCGCTAATGTGACTTGGGGACCAAGTTGATAATGAAAAAGATACTCAAGAAAATAAATAGATTTGTAAACCCAGGAAGAGTCATGAAACAACACATAAAATGTTTAAACACAGACACTTTATGTAGGAAGATATATATTCGAAATGTGTGTGTGTGTGTGTGTGTGTGTGTGTGTGTGTGTGTTGTCTGTGTATGTTTGTGTGTATAACTGTTTTAAGTATGTATATACATATGTTAAAGGCAACAGAAACTTCTGTCTGCATGCATGAGGAAAACCTTCAGTAACATACTTTTATAAAAGTAATTAATGTCCAGTGCTGTATACTAAGAAACACTTGTTGGCTGCTAAGATAAATGAACAATTTAGATCATACATATTCATAAGGTTTTGGGATCTTTCCAGTAAATGCTATGTGTAAAAAGAATGGGCTTGCATTAAGCATATTTTGGTAATTGGTAATGCAGCCTCCCAGCTCCCCTGAATGTGCAACTCTTAAGGGATCATCTTCTAAGCCACGATGATTATACAAGCTCTCATGCACCGATTTTACATAATTAAATTTTAAAGTAAATTTAATGAAATGTTCAAGAATTTCAGATAATAATCATCATTGCTGCAAACAAGGTAGCAAAAAAAGAATTTTCATGTTTCTTCTTTTTTATTATAGCCAGACTTAATGTGTACTTAGAGTATATATATACTATATATATATATATATATATATATATATATATATATATATATAGAGAGAGAGAGAGAGAGAGAGAGAGAGAGAGAGAGAGAGAGCTCTTTTCAAATATAGTAAAATAAGCTAGCAAGCCAAAAGCCAAGAGAGGGAAATGAAATGAAAGAGAGGAGGGAGAGAGTGAGTCCAATAAAAATGAAAAGCTACCAACTTCTCAAACAACACTGAACTCATGCTGACCATGTGGACATGGGTGAAACCACAGCTTCTGGGGGAGTTTTACACATAACAGGTTCAAGCTAGTGTCCTGCTGCCTTCCTTCCAGAGGGGAAAAGCACCAGAGTTGAAACTAGAGTTGACCTTTTTAAGGAGATGAGGTGGGGCTTGTTCCATTATTTGAATCCAGAACTTTGCGTATGCTAGGCAAGTGCTCTACCCTGAGCTACATCCAACTCCTCAAACTGCAGTTTAAGTTGTTATAAATAGCTAAAAGTTCAAGTGATTTAGCCAAGCTAGCCTGCCAAGTCAATCAATCAAAGTTATGCTGATGGGGATGATTTTGGAGAATTTTATATGAAAGGTCAGAACAGACAATTTTCATTGCATTCCTATATTCAGTACTGTGTTAAAGAAAGAGTTACACAAGGCAGTGGCTATGGGCCCTTAGAATGGCATTATTTGACTGACTGCAAAGTAAGATTTTTCTTCCTACCTTGAACAGAATTATTTGATGATTGTCATAACAGACCTGGCTTCAGGGATGCTTCTCCAGTGTTCGTGTGATTTCATTGGTTACCTGACCTTGGCTGATGAACAACTGACACAATGTGGTGGTGCAAAGTGCCTTCTCGGCCCTTCCAGTCTTCTGGGACAACTGCCCACTCTCAGTGTCAAGCTCCGTCATCACTCCAACCACTGCCTCTGTGAGCACATGGCACTCTCCTGTGAATCTCTGTGTCTTCAGACATTCCACTTAGTGTTTCCTCCTCTTGGAAGGAAATCAGTCAGATTGGACTAGAGCCCATGCTTAGTACCCTTGTCTTAACTTGGTTACTTAACTAATACGTAACGGAATGACCTAACTCAAAGAAGGTCGCAATAGAAGTGATGGGGCCAAGGACTTCTGCATATCTTTTATTGAGAAAGAAAATTCAACACTCCCCCCCAAAATGGAGCTACTTCTCAGTGAGGAAAGCTGGCAAACACAATTTAAACAGGTGGTAGATATTGACAGTGCCAGTGGTAAGTCCATGGGATGGCATGAACCTCCTAGTAATGTATAATAACAAGGCTCTTCACATCCTCCCAGAATCCCACAGCCCCAGGATAATCCTAAGAAATACCTCTTACCCACTGAAGTGGAGTTCATCCCATAAAACACCTGACTAGTGTTCTTCCAACCTATAAATATCATGAAAAACAAGAAAAAGTAAGAATCTATCACAAGTTAGAGGAGACAGGAAGAGTAAAGGCAATGTGGCATTACGTATTGGATGATAAAGCAGGTGGCAGTGGGGGGCATTAATAGAAAGACTAGAGAAATACAAATAAAGGCTGCAGTTTCATTACTACCAATGTTACTGCTCCTTTTGTGGATTTGACAAATATATCATGTAGGACATTAACAATGTAGGAAAATTAGATTAAAGGCGTATTAACTCTGAATACCATCTTTACAATCTTAATGTGAATTTGAAATTACTCAAAGAATATTTTAGCCCAGGCAAGCTTGGAATTCACTATGTAGATGAGGCTGACCTGGAACTCACAGAAGTCCTCCCTCCTGCCTCTGCCTCCCCAATGCTGGGTTTAAAGGTATGTGCCATCATGCCCTGATTTCCATTCAAATATTTTAAAGTTTATTATAGAAAAAAAAGGTAAGTTGAGAAATATATAGTGTTTTCATTATAGGACAAAAAAATAAGTTAATTTCTTGTCTTGTTACTGTGACAAACCACCTAGCAAAAGAGAGGCCTCCTCTTGGCTCACAGTTCAAGAGGACAGTCATCACGGTGGGAAATCTGTGGCAAGAGGAGTGTGAAGCAGCTGATCACATTGGGTCTGTAGTCAGGAAGCAGACAGAGAGGAATGCTGGGGCTCCGCTCACCTTTTCACTCGGTTGAGAGCACTAGCCAATGGGATTGTGCCACTTACGTTCAAACTGGGTCTTCTTGCCTCAGCTAAACCTCTCTGGAAACCCTTAAATGTCCTCATAGACTCATCCAAATGTGTTTCTCCTAGGTATGTCCACATCCCATCAACTGGATAACCGAAGCTAACCACTATAAAACCTTTTCTCCCTTAAGTACTTCTGCCACAGAAATTGTCTCTACAAAAAGAAAAGTAACGAATGCCTAGTGGAAGCCCTGTAATGTATAAACGTTATTGATCACACATGCATTGGAAAGAGGCAATCTAGTATTTTTAAAAAGTGCTGAAAACTCAGATCTTGAGAAACACTGAAAATGTAGGAAGTCAAAACCAAGTGAGTCCTACACTAGAATCTACATATAAGGAATTCTTGGTGGATTTGAAGAGTGTGATAGAGAGGCTGGGGTGCTGGCATGGAGATGTAACATCCATTTATTTGAATTTCATCTCAATTTCTTTATTGTCAAGGATAAACTCCCTGCACAAACTGTCCGCACTCTCTCCAGATGCCTTTGAAAGCCATGAGCTGCTTGCATGTTCTGCTGACTCTGAATTTCAGGCCCTGTCATTGGCATACAACAGGAAGCATCCCCATCTTGGCCCATCTAAACTGAAACTATGAGGCCTTGATAAAACACTAAGCACCAATTCTGATTACTGATTATTAGAAAATTTTATGGACTCTTACTATCATTTCAAAGTATTTTTCCAGTACATAGTCCCTTAGTCTCTCACTTCCTTAATAATAAGTATTCAAATGTTATAGATAACTTGTATCTGTATACTCCAACAACAGGAAAGCTATCTCCTATCACATAGTTATCTTTTTAAGTATGTTTCATTTCTGCTCGTTGCATATTTGTTTTAGCAAATTAAACTTCACCAACTTAAGACTTTGTGTCTCATGAGTTTGCTCTATCAATGAATGGCTGACTTCATTTCAATTCGTTATCAAATGGGTGTGCAATGAACTATTTGCTGTGAAAATTCACAGGCATGTTTAGGTAGGGAACTACTTTCAGAATCTGCTTGAGGCTGTAGCCCTTCCAACCTCGAAGAGGAAATGAAGAGGGGGGTGGGAAATCAAAGTAAGGGCAGGCTTTTAAAAAATCTAGTGGGTCATGGATGTGCTGACCTTCCTGGAATGACATATTCCTAGTTTGAAAGGGGATATGAACAGTGGGTAATTTGCAAGTGAATGCATCTGCAAGTGAATGAATGCTTCCAACACAATGGCAGCATTGTGTCCAAAATTAAACCATATTGCTCATGGCAGCAACTTCCACTGAATTTGTTTCTCCGCCATCTGCATCAGTTCTACTCCACTACCAGACACAAGGCCCTGAAAAATGCAGGCCACTAAGAATATCCTGTGAAAAGGGCTGTGTGAACAGCCATTATGCTTGTGGTGATTCCTTAATACTCCTCTTTAATGAAAAAGAGGAGACTTACATCAGAAGCAGCACTTAAAATTCAGCTTGGAGAGGCATCTACTGAGAAGCTGCTTTCCCCCTAATCTTTTTCTCTTTCTTATGTAATAATGTCTTTGGGCTAAAGAGAGAGCCCAATTCTCATACTCATGACTGAAAGAGAGGATTACTTTTAAGAGGTAAATGGATAACTTCATTATTTAGATTTTGCTATGGCTATTTATAGCATGATGTGGCAATGCCATCTTAGTATTTATACATTTCACCTAAAATTTATTTTCTTCACTCCACAAAATCACTCCTTCCTTTTATCTTTCTTACAGGTGGCCAATTTAATTCCATTTACACTTTGTTTAAAAAAAATTATTCTTATCCATGTTTGCTACTTGATATTTAGTCCAAACTTACACTAATGAAGCCAACTAAATTACCTAAGAGTGCATTTCCATCTAACTGCTTTCCACAGGCAGGCCCAGATGAACTAGACTGGCAAATGGGGAGATGCACCATTAGCTGGTATTGTCTCTCTTTTCAGAACACTTCATGTCATTTTGCTGCAGAAGGGTAGATTTAACCCTGACAGCCTCCCGGGCATCAAATGCTGAATTTATAACCTGAGCCCTGCAGGTAAATCTTTGATGACATCCCTGTGTTTCTGTAACAAGATCCTTAGCATCTGGAACACATACCTCCTCCTTTGAAATGTATGTTCAAAAGAATAAATAATACATTGAAAATTAAAGAAAGTACACAAGCAAGCATGTTGTCCCTGCTTTGATGAAACTCCTCCAGGAGTTCTAAGTCAGAGCACAACAGAGATTCCTGCATGCCTCTGTTTATTTCAGCACTGCTCACCACAGCCAAGTTACAGAATCAGCCTAGAAATTCATCAAGATGAACAGATATTGATGATGTTATGTATATACACAAAGGATTGTTATTCAGCCATAAACAAAAAGGAAACGCTTTTTGCAGGAAAACAGAATTGTATCAGAGATCATCATGTTAAGTGAAATAAGCAAGACTCAGAAAGACAAATATCCTGTGTTTTCTCTCATGATGGAAATGCAGGTGTAAACACAAAAGACATGGAAGCATGAGAGATACTACTTAGGAAAAGAAAGAACAAAGAGGACCATGGGTGAGATGAATATAATCAAAGTGCATTACATACATGTGTGAAAATATCATAATGGAAACCTTTTATTCTATACAATTAATATATCAAGTAACAAAAGGCCCATTAAGACTCTGGGCAGCAGACCTAACTGTTAAACAAAAATGATAAGGCCATCTGGGCATAGTGGCACAGACCTATAGCACCAGCATTAAAGAGGCAGAGGCCTGACTGTGCCCTGAAGTTCCAAGCCAGCCTGATATACACAACAATTTCTAAGGCAGTAACGTCACCACAGGAAGACTCTCTAAAAAACAAAACAAAGGAAATGTGTGAATTACAGGGCTGTGGTTTTGAAGTAAGCTCTTGAACTGAGATCCAGCACAACAGACCAAAAACAACAGAGTCTACCATGACAAAGCTCCAAGTCACCACACAGAAAACATCTGAGAAACAGGAAAGAGAGCCAACAAAACTTCCAAAGACCACTCAACAGACTGTGAAGTTTCTCTGTGCTAATCCTTAAGCCTTGGAATCCTTTAATTCTCAGTAGAAAGCACCCTGAGGGAAGCTGCCATTAACAAGCTGTTATTTCTTGTTTGGTTTTCCTTGCTCTAGCTTCCTTGGAAAATAATTTTGAAATTGCCAATCCATTTTCCAGCTGTCGTTTCTGCTTTCCTCAGCAAATTTCTGACTATCAAGTCAGCTTCTTCTGCCCAGCCCACTAAAACACTGTCCTTACAACATGGAATAAAGTGATTTCATATTCTAGAGTCAGAAATAAAACCCATTAAGAACTTGAAATTGCCGGGCAGTGGTGGCGCATGCCTTTAATCCCAGCACTCGGAAGGCAGAGGCAGGCAGATCTTTGTGAGTTCGAGGCCAGCCTGGTCTACAGAGGGAGATCCAGGAAAGGCGCAAAGCTACACAGAGAAACCCTGTCTCGAAAAACCAAAAACACGTTGGGCACCAAATGTAGATGTAACCCACCGTCTTATTAAATAAGAAACACAGAGCCAATGCAAAGATGAAAGTCCAAGAGGTCAGAGCTAAGAGACTTACCCTTCCTGCTGCAACTTGAAATTAAATTTATTGTAACACACTTCAAATCAAAACTATTCAGAAGAGATGAGGAAGGATACTACATACTCATTAAAGGAAAAATCCAAGAGGACATTACAATACTTAACATCTACACATCAAACAAAAGAGCACCCAAGTTCATAAAAGAAACACGACTACAGCTTAAATCACATATTGACCCCCATATACTGATACTAGGTGACTTCAATACCCCATTCTTGCCAATAGATAGTCCATAAAGACAAAACTAAACAGAGAAATACAGCGACTAATTGGCATCATAAACCCAAGGATCCTAAAAGATATTTACAGAACACTTCACCCAAATACAAAAGAATATATCTCCTTGTCAGCACCTCATATAACTTTCTCCAAAACTGACCATGTACTCAGACATAGCATTAGTTTCAACACATAAAAGAAAATTCAAAAAACACCCTGTATCCTATTTGATCATCACAGATTAAGGCTGAATGTCAACAACAGAAACAACAGAAAGCTTACAAACCCATGGAAAGTGAACAATCGTTGTGAATAAAAATTGGTTAAGACAGAAATTAAAAAATAAATTAAAAACTTTCTAGAATTGAATGAAAATGAAAACTCAATATATTTAAACATATGGTCATTGACACAATAAAGGTCATTCTAAGAGGCAAATTCATAACACTAAGTGCCTACATTTAAAAAAAAAAAGGAGAGATCTCATATTTGTAACTTACTAGCACACCTGAAAGATCTAGAATAAAAAGAAGAAATCATACCCCGAAAGAGTAGATAGCAAGAAACAATCAAACTCAGGGCTGAAATCAATAAAATAGAAATAAGAGAAAAATATAAAGAATCAATCAAACAAAGAGTTGGTTTTTGGAGAGAATTAAGATCAAAAAACTCTTAGCCAAATTAACTAGAGGGCAGAGAGAGAAGATCCAAATTTAAAAAATAAGAGTAAAAATGGGAGACATAATAACAGACACCAAAAAATTCCAGAGAATCCTAAGGATGTACTTTAAAAAACTAGTACTCCACCAAATTAGAAAATCTAAAAGAAATGGATAATTTTCTCCATATATACTACCAAAGTTAAAATAAGATCAGACAGACCTATAACCTCTAGTAAAATAGAAGCAGTGATTAAAAGTCTACCAACCAAAAACTTCCAGGGCCAGATAGTTTAAACACAGAATTCTACCAGGCTTTCAAAGAAAAGTTAATGTTAATACTCCTCAAATTATTCCACAAAATAAAAACAGAAGTGGTATCACCCAAATTTGTTTTATGAAGCTACAGTACCCTAATATCCAAACCACATAAAAACCCAACAAAGAGGCCCAGCAGGGGATCTCTGTGAGTTTGAGGCCAGCCTGGTCTACAGAGCATGATCCAGGATAGACACCAAAACTACACAGAGAAACCCTGTCTCGAAAAAAAAAAAAGAAAAGAAAAGAAAAAGAAAGAAAACTACAGACCAATTTTCCATATGAACACAGATGCAAAAATTCTTAATAAAATACTTGCAAACAGAATTCAAGAACACATTAAAAAGATAACCCACCATGATCAAGTAGGCTTTTTCCCAGAGATGCAGGGATAGTTCAACATACATAAATCAACAAATGTAATCCACCTTATAAACAAATTGAATGACAAAAATCACATGATCATCTCATTAGACACAGAAAAGACCTTTGACAAAAATTTAAGGCCCTTCATAATAAATGTCTTGGAAATATTAGGGACACATGGGACATATCTCAGCATAATAAACAATTTTCAGCCAGCCCATAGCCAACTTAAATAGAGAGAAACTCAAAGCAATTCCACTAAAATCAGGAACAAGACAAGGCTGTCCACTCTCCCCACCTACCTATTCAATAGAGTACTTGAGGCTTTACCTAGGGCAATAAGACAACTGAAGGAGATCAAGGGGATGCAAATTAAAAGGGGAGAAGTCAACGTTTCTTTACTTGCAGATGGTATGATAGTATACATAAGTGACCCTGAAAATTCTACCAGGAAACTCCAACAGCTGATAAAAACTTTCACCAAAGTAACTGGATACAAAATTAACTCAAAATAATCAGTAGCCTTCCTATATAGAAATGACAACAGATTGAGATAGAAATCAGGGAAACCATAACTTTCACAATGGCCTCAACAAATGTATATCTTGGGGTAACTCTCACCAAGCTACTGAAAGACTTGTATGATAAAAATTAAGACATTGAAGGAAAAATTGAAGATATCTGATGATATAAAGATCTCCCATCCTCATGGATTGGTAAGATTAAAATAGTAAAATGGCCATCCTAACAAAAGTATTCTACACATACAATGTAATCTCCATCAAAATTCCAACACAATCCTTCACAGATCTTGAAAGGACAATTATCAACTTCATATGGAAACACAGAAAACATAGGATATCTAAAACAATCCTGAACAATTAACGAACTTCTGGATGTATCACCCCCAACCCCTGATTTCAAGTTGTACTACAGAGCTATAGTGATAAAAACAGCATGGTGTTCACACAAAACAGATGCATTAATCAGTGAAATAGTATTGAAGACTCAGAAATAAATCCACACACCTTTGGACATATGATTTCTGATAAAGAAGTCAGAAATACACACTGGAAATAAAGACAGTATCTTCAACAAATGGTGCTGGCTAAATTGAATGGCTACATGTAGAAGAATCCAAATAGATCCGTACTTACCAGCCTATACAAAATTCAACTCCAAATGGATCAAAGACCTCAAAATAAAACCAAATACACTGAACTTGATAGAAAAAGAATTGGGAAATAACCTTGACTGCATTAGCACAGGAAAAGACTCCGAACACCATAACAATAGCACAGGCACTAAGATCAAGTCATAAGTGGGACCTCAGGAAACTGAAAAACTTGTGCATGGCAAAGGACACCATCATCCAGACAAAGCAACAGCCTATAAAATGGAAATGTTTTTAGCAACTACAAATCCAATAGAGGGTTAATATCCAAAATATATAAAGTACTCTAAAAACTAGTTATCAAGAAAATAAATAACCCAATTGAAAATCAGGGTACAAATCTAAACAAAGAATTCTCACATGAAGACACTCAGAGGGCTGAGAATCACTTAAAGAAATGTTCAGCATTCTTAGTCATCGGGGAAATGCAAATCAAAACTACTTTGAGTTTTACACCAGTCAGGATGGCCAAGATCAATGAAACAAATGACAGCTCATGCTGGTGAGGATGTGGAGTAAGGGGAAACACTCATCCATTGCTAGTGAAAGTTCAAACTCTTACAGCCACTATGGAAATCGGTGAGGTGGTTCCTTAGGACAATGGGCATCAATCTACCTCAAGGTCAGCTATACCATCCTTGGGCATGTATCCAAAGGATGTTCAGCCTACCACAGAGACACTTGCTCGACCATGTTCATTGCTGCTGTATTCAAAATAGCCAGAAACTGGAAACAACTTAGATGTCTGTCAATGGATGAATGAGTAAAGGAAATGTGGTACATTTACACAATGAAATATTACTCTACCTTTTAGAAAAATGAAATTTGCAGGTGAATGGATAGAACTAAACAAAAAAAAATCATCCTGAGAAAGATAACCCAGACCTAAAAAGATAAATATGCCCTGCATTCATTTAGATGTTCATGTTAGCTGCTAAATGTGGGTGTTAGCTACAATTCATAGAACTTCGTAGGTAGACATAGTATAAGGGACTAGCGGAGAGGACAGATCTCCCAAGGAAGGGGAAATAGAACAGATAATCATGAAAATATGGGGGAGGGGATGTAACTGGGACAATAGGTGGATCAAATGGAGAGGAGAAGGGAGGGAAAAGAGGGTGAGGGAGGAAATACAGAGAGGGACAGCTAAAATTTAGGTCCATTTGAGAGGTTGTATGGAAACCTAATACTGTAAAAGATTCCTAAATTGTATACCCATGTGAAGGTGATCTAAATGAAACTGTCAAATAAAGGGAGAGAAATAGCCCCAAATGGACATCGATCATCACCAAATGAAGCTTTGGTACAAGGATGGGTAATATATTATGGAGATATTGGCCAAAGGAACCTCATGGGAAGCCGTCAAACAACTCAGGTTGTTGCGAAGGCTATAGGTTGCTCTCCACAAAATGACTGCAAGGCTTTATTGTTGAAGACATCTCCTGCATAACATATTCAACATGGAGATGTTGAGCTTGTGCTGACCTACAGCTTTCACTCCTACTGACAAGCTTTCTTGGTACTGGGAGGTTATTCTGAACACTACCAAAAGAGAACCATAAACACCAACCCAGTCACAAATCCTTCCAGTTACAATGGTGTCCTGCCTGCAAGATATGTAAATGTAATGGTGGCACAAAGCATGTGGGAGTAACCAATCAATATCAAATTTGATTTAAGGCCCACTCCAGACCCAACACTGCTTGGGTGACCAAGAATCTGAGACTAGATAGCACATGGACCTAGGGAAAAACTGTTCTACAAAAGGAACATAGCAATAAAACTATTCCTAATGACATTCTACTATATTCACAGTTCTTTGCCTTGCTCAGCCATCAAGAGAGAAGCTTTCTTCTGGATTAGATGGGAACAAACACAGAGATCCTCAGCCAGACAATATTCAGAGTGAGACGTGTATTGGTGTAAATATTAAGGCCACTCCACGTAGTTAAAAGGAGATTTATTTAAAGGCGTAACTTACAAATGTAGGGATAGGTAGATGATGGGTTCTGGAAGAGACGCAGCGCAGTCCAGCGGTGTTCTCTGGAGAACTTTCCTCGGTCTACCTCTCGTGTCCAGGTCCAGGAAAACAAGAGAGCGCCGCGAGTCCCCATCTCAGGTCTTCAGGCCCTCCCTTGGCCCCGCCTTGTAGGCGTGATAGTTATGGAGACCTCAATGGGGGTTGGAACTTCCAGACCAAAGCTGGAATGGCTACCCACTACAGATGTGGGAACACTTTGCCCTAAACAGGATCAAATATCTCCCCTAAGAGCTCAGGAACCTGCAAAAGAGGAGGCAGAAAGTGTAAGAGCCAGGGGAGATAGACAGCATCAAGGAAACAAGGCCTTTTAAATACAGCAGGACTGAGGAACATATGAACTCACAGAGACTGAAGCAGCATGCACAGGGCCTGGACAGGTCTGCACCAGATGGAGTCATAGAGCTGAAAGGAGAAGGGAACACATACCCCAGCCCTAACCCATAAGTTATCTCCAATTGATAACTATTCTGCAAGGAAGTCCCACTGGAGAAACAAACTACTTTTAAGGGTAGATGGCCAACAGAAAACAAACTCTATCAAATCTTCAGAGTTCCTTGTCTTATAATGTCATATCAGAGCCTTTTTATTATTTTTATTTTAATTTTTACTTTTATTTTATTTATTTTTTCCCTACAGGTTTTGTGTTTTATGGAATTACTGAGTGTGAGAACAAGTGTGTCTCTGTGTCTATATCTGTTTCTTGTGCTTTTTCTTAGGATCTTTTCCATTTGTTTGTTTGTTTGTTTTGTCTTATTCTGATTTATTTGTTTTTGTTTTATCTTGTTATCTTTTATTTTTATTTTATTATTATTCCTTAGATGCCTGATTCTTTTCTACTAAGAGACAGAAAAGGGATGGATCCAAACATTAGTGGACATGGGGAGGAACTGGGAAGAGGAAAGAGAAAGGAAAATGTGATCAGAATATACAGTACAAAGAAAAACTCTCTTCAATTTTAAAAATTATTATAACACTTCTTGAAAACACTATTCAAATAACTCCATGGCAAGGCCAAAATCCTAAAAAATATGCAAACATTTCAAAGGACTTGAGGTACTCTAATCAACTTCCTGTTTGTCTCTAAGGGTAATTAATTTATCCATTGCTCTACACTATTAGGGAAACCAACACAATATTCAAGCCAATGCAAGTTTTTTGCAATCATCACATTTCACAAGTAGTGCAGAAAGCATTAGTCAAAGCACAATCTAAGTAAAGGCTGTAACCACCACCTTGTCCAAGGGAAGGTCTAATTGAACATTTTAGAATAATACAAGCAGAGAAAACTTTCCCTAATTTCATCAATCAAAAATAAAAACTCATTTCTAGAAAATGTGTTTCTTCATTCCCATCAACAGGTATGTTTTTAGTGAATAATTAAGTTGTTTGCAATCTCTAAGCCCCAGTTTGGGTACAGGACAGTTTCTCTAAAAATAATCCAAACTTCCTAAAAGTTAAATACTTTACACAAGAAATAACAATAAAAATATAGGTAAATGCTGTTTTCCTCCATTAATCTCAGTTAAGTGTTTTCTACAAATTCAGCTTTAAAAATATCTCATTTGTAAAATTTCCCCAACCTGTAAGAGTGTATAATTCTAACTACACAGAGGCGAAACAACATAATGAAGTGTAATTTATCTTCGCTAAAGCACCACTGTGACACAGTATTACTTTGTCTAAATTAAGCAGTTATGATATAATGACTGAGGAATTCCTCCATGAGATAGCCATGCACTCCTGCTGTTTTGTGACTATAGAAATAATTTCAGAGGCACACAACACACAGTGTCCTGAGTTTCCCAAGAAAAATAACTGACATCATAAATAAATTATAAAAGAATGTTATATACCCTGCAACAATAAACGGCTTGCAGAAGTAGATTCCTGGTTGGAGAATCCATTAGTTTGATTCCATTTAAAGTCAGCATACTTTTGAGGGTTTTGTTTTGTTTTGTTTTGTTTTGTTTTGTTTTGTTTTGTTTTTTGTTTTTACTGGCAAGTGACTTACAAAACAGCTAACTGATTGTACCACATTAATAGAATTCTCTGAAATGATCCAACTTCATGATTTACTGTAAGAGGAAACTTTAATTCAGAAACAGGGCTTATATGGAAAAAATAACACCACTTTCAAACTAAAAAGCATGAGGTAAGGTCTTAAAAAAATACAATGAAGCAAAGGGGGGAAATTCCCAATATAAGTTTGATACCCTTTTTATACCTATTCAATCTGTGGATCTAATAATAATCCTCCTCAATACCTTAAAATGATTTTTTAAATGAGCTAAAAGCTCATGTTTAAGGCAAAACATACCTCTCTTCCACTCAATGACTGCTAGAAAATGAAATTGAATGTTTAGAAGAAAACTCATCCTTAGTTCATAAATATCAAAACAGCAAACATGCTCTGGGTTTGGGAAGTTGAGTACATAGCCCTTACATATCTAACCAATGCTCTGTTGACTCCCATGGGAGCATGACCACATGTCACCATGGGGTCAGCTGCACATGGGGATTCTATTAATGCTGCTGTAGAAGTCTAACTGAGAAGTGTCCCCATCGACTTAGATATTTGAAAGTTTGGTCCCCAGTTGGTGAAACTGTTTGGGGAAGATTAGAAGGTGTGGCCTTGTTGGAGGAGGTGTGTTACTGGGGGCAGGCTTTCAAGTTTCAAAAGTACACGTTAGCTCTCTCTCTACGTCGTGGTTGTTGTTTCAACACATATAAATGCTCAGCTACGGCTACAGCACCATGCCTGTGTGCCTGCTGCCATGCTCCCTGCCATGACGCCTCCTAGACTCACTCTCTGAGACTGTAAGCAAACCCTCAATTAAGTGCTTTATAAGTTGCCTTACTCATGGTGTCCCTTAACAACATTAGAAACGTAGCTAAGACCTCAGTGGATCTTGAATTCACACTGAAGACACAGAAAATGGCCTAGGGTTAAGACTGCAACACCTCCTCCCTCGTGGCAATATGCGCGTTAGGATTCACATGGCACCCAAAGGAGCCCTCAGTATGAAGGAGCTGTCAGCCAGAGATCAAGCCTGTGACTGGGAGTACAAATGGAGCCAATCACTTGTAAGTGACCAAATGACATATCTTTGTCCTTTGCACATCTATATTGGTTCATGTTACCTTATGATACTAAAAGATGGCAGGATATTCTGTCCCATATTATGCCAGTTTGACGTCAGAATTCATTTATGAACACACACACAGGGGGGGAGGGGGGAGGGAGAAAGGGGATAGAAGGAACGAGGGAGAGAGAGAGAGAGAGAGAGAGAGAGAGAGAGAGAGAGAGAGAGAGAGAGAGAGAAAACAACATCACAGCATATGTACCAAGGAGCACCCTGACTCTTCCTTTGCCACTTGAAAGCAGGACATAAGTCTACCCAGAGGAGAGTGACATTCAGGAAGGGGAAATGGAGACCTGGAGAATTCCGAGCAAACAGACCTTGTTAAAATTGCCCTTAGCTCTCTCTGTCCTTCCCACAGAGTTTACTTTTTCCATACTCTTTGTTCAGCCTAGGCTAAAGCATTTAGATTTTGTCACTGTGTTGGGCCTTCATGTCCTTATGATGGCTCCAATATCCCATGTCACATAAAGCTTACACTAGATAAATTTGTCTACTTTCACTCTGCTCGTATGTTTAATGTCAGTTTAACTCTCAGGCCCAGCTGAAATTCCCTAAGAAATTAAAGGTAAAATCTTGCCTTTGCCTTACCTATATTTTTAGAAAGTCACCATATCCTAATTTTTTAAACCTCCTATGACATTTTCTTAACTATTACCTTACATTTCACATCATTATTATATCTTAATTGTTACAGTATTTTTGGTGTAAAGATAACATTTAATAATTTCTAGTCATGACTCCAAATATTATTTCATTTTCCTTCTTAACTTTGTTTTCTTTTATTGACTCTAAGTATGTCAAACAGAAAACAGAGGGATTTCATATGGTGACAGTGTTTTTCAATCTATTCATGATAAAGAAGATCTTTTCCTTTAATCAACACAGACATATTTTTTGTGAAATACAAGAAAATCTAATTTCTCAAAAATGAAGTCCAGTGTGTGTGAAATTCAGCCCAAAATGTCATCATTAGATTTAACAAACATAATATTACTTCAGACTGGTTTTAAATGTTTATAAATACTTCAGTTTATAGACCAGTGCCTGTTCCAGAATTTGATCTATATTTTGGCTCTTTCTCTCCAGCTGACCCTTCCTCAGAAATTCTCCCTGTCCTGAAAACTGGGTCTGAGCTCTTGCACATGCAAGAACCCAGTCACACAAACTAGCTAGTTATCTCAAACATATTTTAAATTAAAACAGAAAAGCATAGCAAAGGACTGCCTTATATTTAGCTTTCTGTGATTAAAAAGTGTGAGTGGCGGTTATTAGCCACTAAGAATATGTCCACATTTGCTTGCTGCTTACTTGCTTCACTGAATTATCCATATAAACATAAATCATCAATGCTGGTTTTCAAGGTCCCCAAGAAAGGACACTTTCCCATGATCTTAAGCGTGAACTTCCCATTTGAAGTTTCTGAAATTCTTCCAAGAATCTCCTATACTCTCTGCCTCCTCTCCTAAGAAGCAGACCAGTTTGCCATTGTAGTAAATTACAGCTCATTCTCTGCTTATTCTGTCTGTAAATGCGTTGCCTCTCATGTCACCCACAGGAATGGTGCACATGAGTACTTGTGCAATGATGACTTCTAAATCCATATTTACAGCCATGACCTCCCTCCTGGGTTCCAGAGTTTTGTAACAGCAGCCTGCCAGCTGCATCCATCATGCCTCACACAGCTATTTCACCTCCACAAACAGGTAATTATGTTTCTAAACAAAATGTATTTCTTCTCTTCTTTCTTCACTAATCAAAAGCTCTACTCTGTATTCAATAATCTAGTCTAGATACATGGGGACTCTGAATATCCTTCACCACCTCTAGTCAATACAAAGGTTACATATGATAATTACAGCATTCCCCAAATACCTCCTTTTCTCTCCATCCCCACAACTGTTTCTGTTTTGTTTTGTGGCCTGAACTATTGTACCCCTGAGCTACTGATCTTCCATATTGCTCTCAACCCTTCCAAATTTCCATCCTGTGAACTCTAGATTGATCTTTCCAAAATATGAAAGCGATCATGACACATACTCGATAAAATCCTTCAACTAACTGGTGAGATTGTTTACACAAGACCAACATGAGCATTAGGTATGTGATCCTAAGAAGAACCCATGGAGTCTATTACCTAGTAGCTTATAGACAAGGTAGAGCTGGAAAGATGGCTCAGTGGATAAAAGCACATGCTGTACAGGCATACAGGTCTGAGTTCAGATCCCAGCACCCACATCCAAGACCAGACTTATTTGTGGGCATGTTTGTACCCCAGAAATCTGCAGGGTGGAGATAGAAGGGTCAATGGGACTTTCTGGTTGCCAGCCTAGCTCTGAGTCCTGTCTCAGATGAATAAAATGGACAGTAATAGAGGACGCCTGATGTTCAACTCTGCACTCTGCTCACACACCCGCATAGACCTGCACATACATCACACACACACACACACACACACACACACACACACACACACACACAC
>CABHPR010119575.1:0-14360 GCA_902168415.1 Peromyscus melanophrys
AAAGACACAAGAATGAAGGAATGGATACTCAAAATTGCAACTCAAAACAATAAAAGGGATTATGAAAATAGGTAAAAAAACATTACATCAATAACATTTAAGAACATAAATGAAGTACAAATGAAAAGCAAACAAAAATAACTGCAAATGAACCGGAAACTGTATCATGATGTCTAATTCCCTTTCAGTCTGCTCCAAAGTAAGGGAAGGAATATTAACACAGAGGATTAAACTTTTGTTGAACAGAAACTTATAAATGAAAATGTGATCTAAAAAGGATTACCAGTAGGATCAAACACCACTACCATGACTAAGAATTTGGCATATGGACCCAAATGGCTAATTTCACTTCCAAAGTCAGCACACACACAGACTATACTCCTGCTTCAATGGCATTCCAGTCAGACCGGCCCCCTTTCAATGCCTGGACCATTAAGAGCCATCACGTTTCTTCCTGTAGTCCTCTCTGGACTCACCCTCCACCCCGTGCTTTGACTTCACATCCTTAGTTCTTACTGTAAGTGCTACTTTCCCAACATTAGATGCCTCGAGTGGCACACACACAAGTCTTTCATTGTGGCTGTAATCTGCATTTCTGTGCTTATTGCTTAGTGCCTTCATCACTCACCAGACTCTAGGACTGTGTGTGGGTCAGGAACCCTATCTGCAGAGGTGTGGCTTACAGTACATACACTCAATAAGTATCTGTCAAGTGAATGTCTGTATATGTTAGAACCCAGGAATGTGACCCATCCTTTATCTTTTTTTTTTTTTTTTTTTTTTTTTTTGGTTTTTCGAGACAGGGTTTCTCTGTGTAGCTTTGCGCCTTTCCTGGAGCTCACTTGGTAGCCCAGGCTGGCCTCGAACTCACAGAAATCCGCCTGGCTCTGCCTCTCGAGTGCTGGGATTAAAGGCGTGCGCCACCACTGCCCGGCCATCCTTTATCTTATATAGAAGAAGAAAACTTTTCAGAAAAAATGGGTCGTACCAGGGGCAGAAAAGCAAGCCATCTAACTTTTCACTAGTTTGACTTTTCAAATGTAAACTTATGATGGATATTGACTCCATAGAAAACTTAGAGGTTCCCGTCACTACTTAATTTTACTATGTTAAGTATAATTATTAGCAAAAAATAAAAACCACTGTAGTGCATGTGTTCTTTAGGACCTTGCGCATGTTTCTTAGGACTTGCCATGTTAAGTAGACACTATACTGCTAAGCAAGAACTACTAGTTTTTAAAAACATATATTCACAGGTATATCATCATAAAATAATGCTGGATTGCACATTAGAGGTGAGAATCCCCTCTGCCCACGGCAAAGGCTTTTCTAAACACAGAAGCACTGAAGGCATTATTGTACACTTCCATTTTTAGCAGTCTATGGCAAGGCAGAAGTATTGGCTCTGTGATACATGGATGCATTCACTAGATAGTTCTTTGTCATGTTATCAGAATATAGCCGTTAGCCCAATGCTGTATAAACGTTCTCTTCGGAAGCTTTTAAACTAGAATTTCATGACTAACTCTGTATTGAATGTCCTTATACTTTGACCTAGCAGACTGAAGGAGAACAGGGATGAAAGGGGAGAAGATGTAAAAGATACATTAGCAGAAAATGATGTGAAGTTACATCAGTAAGAGAAACTAATTTGTCAACATAAAATCAGCATAATTATGGTGATACTTACAGAAAGCATGTCAGTTTAGGTACTTGAGAAAGGTCACAGAATAACCATCTTTTGCCCCTTTTAGCCCAGAAGACTAACTTATATATTTTATATTTCATCCCAAGTTATGATGATGGTTCTATAACATCCCAACATGCCGTAA
The DNA here is from genome assembly GCA_902168415.1 of Peromyscus melanophrys. Lineage (NCBI taxonomy): Eukaryota > Metazoa > Chordata > Mammalia > Rodentia > Cricetidae > Peromyscus > Peromyscus melanophrys. The sequence continues at coordinate 1,833 of CABHPR010119575.1, forward strand.
GAGAATAGCTAAAGGGACAAGCTCTTTTACTCTTGATACAAAGATTCACCAGAGGTAGCCATGGCCAAGAAACAAACCTATAAATGGAATTCTAAGGAAACATGCAAATTTTTACAAGTGAGTTATATTTATAATTATGTGCCAATAGGGAAATCTAACACCGTGCATTATAAAAACAGGAAAGGAGTTAGAACTCTAACACGACCTGTCACCACTGCTCAACTGGGTGATGCTGCTCTTTGGGACAAATGTGGCTGAGGGCAAAACTGGAGCTACTCTTCACTTTAATGGCTGCTATGACTTCACCTTCTCCCAGTATCTTTTTTGGCTGGTGATAGGAACCCAGGGAAATCACCACTGAGTTCTGCCCAGTTCATCACCAACACCTCAGCCCTCTTCTTGTAAGGAAGGCAGTGTTAGTTCTAGAACTCAGAAATCCAAACAAACGAAAAGATCAACTCCTGAGCCTATAGCTCCACAAATATTCTATATGAAAATCAGTGTAGAGTTAACTGTATTATATTTATTCTTATACATAATATAACAAAAGGAATAAAACCAGAAAAAAGTACATATCTTCCTTAACCCAGTGAGTGTCTACATTAAAATGGGAGGATTCTGATTCACTCTTTCAGAAAACCAACTTAAGATACAAATACTCCTAAGCAGAAGTCTTTTTTTTTTTTCTTTCTTTTCTTCTTTTTTCTTTTGGAGACAGGGTCTCACTATGTAGCCCTGGCTCTCCTAGAACTCACTATGTATATCAGGTTGGCCTTGAACTCACAAAGATCTGCCCGCCTCTGCCATGTATCACTATGCCTGGCTCCTAAGCAGAAGTCTTAATGGCTACATTCGTTTTGCTAGTATAGATAACAGAACATAAAAGATGAAGGGAAAGAAAGGATTTTTTTTTTTTTTTTTTTTTTTGGTTTATTGACACAGAGTTTCTCTGTGTAGCTTTTAGAGCCTGTCCTGGAACTCGCTCTGTAGACCAGGCTGGCCTTGAACTCACAGAGATTCATCTGCCTCTGCCTCTGCCTCTGCCTCTGCCTCTGCCTCTGCCTCCCGAGTGCTGGGATTAAGGGCGTGTGCTCCACCACCGTCTGGCAAGAAAGGATTTTTTAAGGCTCTTTTTTCCTAAGTCATTAGTTGCTTGTCCTAAGTTAGTGACAGAGATGCCCAGGACTCAAGGTTCCTCCTGACAACTGTGTCAAAATTCTCTTCACCAGGCCATGTAAGATGAAGTTGCCTACTCCTCACAGTGTGATGCTGTAGAGCACGGCAAACAGATACAGGAGTTGTAGGCAAATGACTAAGCTAATGATCAAGATCTGATTCTACTGCCAACCTTCTTAGACTAGAACGGAAATGTACTGAGGGATACAGATATCCAGAAGATAAATAAAGCACTCTTTGTACATACTGTTCTCATTTTAATATAAATTGGCTTCTCTAAAATTCTAACACTGGCAATACACCATAAGCAAACAATACTCATGACTATATAATCTCATCACATTTGTTCATGGAGAATCTGTATTGTAAAATTCAGACTGCCATATTAATTTAGGTTTCATTTCTATCTAAAAGCTTTTCTTTCTGCTCTTACCATTATCTTCTACAATAAGTTATGAGTTCCCACTAGGGGTCCAAATCATATGACAACTAAGTCTTAACCCTATGTCTCTATTACCTCAGAAGATAACTAGTTACTCAGAAGTAACTAGTGCTGATTAATGCATCATTACACCTTAGTCTTTTGGTTTCTGGTTGGTTTGTATTTTTCCAGACAGGGTTTCTTTGTGTAGCTTTGGCTGTCCTAGAACTAGCTCTGTAGACCAGGCCAGCCTCTGCCTCCTGAGTGCTGGGATTAAAGGTGTGCACCACTACTGTCTGGCTTTGTTTCTGTTTTTTGAGACCGGGTCTCATGTGTCCCGAGCTAGCTTCAAACTCTCTATGTAGCCAAGTATAACCCTGAACTCTAATCTTCCTGTCCCACCCCCAAGTGCTGGGAGTGCAGGCGTGTACTATCATACCCAGCTTAAAGCAATGAGCATTCTACTACCAAACCTAAAACTACTTCATTATAAAGGACAGATGTGGACAACAGAAACATCAGTAACCTATGCATCTCTGACAGAGGGTATGCAGCACACCAAGAGCCGGAGGCAACGACTCAGCTTGGGACCTCGAGGTCAAACAGTTTCATGTCCTACAAAAAATAGTGATGATGGTGACAACAGATAACTTTCTGAGATTCATGATTATAAACCCTACAAGTTATTTCTGGCAGAAGCTCCAGACCTGTAGATAGGTTCAGAAACCAGATACAGCAAGACAGCCACTGTTGACAAAGGAGAGCTAGGCACTCCTGACTCTTTTACAGGACTAAGTCCGCTGTAGTCCTCTTATTTGTGAGGTGCCACGGATTCTTTAGGCTACCCTCAGGCTTTCTCTGCTCCTGCTCATTTTATCCCCGTGTTTCACTAACCACATTTCTTCAGAGATGAAGCATCTAGACCATAGGACCATTTGTTGAACCCATTACATCAGAGTCTTAACTAATTGCTGGGCAATTTAGGTCAGGCAGTCCTCCAGGTAGTCTTCAGAAGATGCTGCATAGTGTACTAAGTAGACTGTGCCCCACAGACAATGCCTGTGCTTAGTTTCTAACCACACTGGCCTTCGTAGACCTCTAAGCACTGGAAGACTCAGAAGGACTGTTCATGAAATAAGTGGCTAAAGCAAGATTACCCAAAATTGCACAAAGAGGCATTTAGAACAAGAGCTGGTCCCTTTTTGCCTTTCTCACAATAACCTCACCAACCTTCCTACTAAAATGAACCAAGGGGATCGGTCGTAAAATGGGTCATGCCCATCACTGAAGAGATCTGATCCCTCTTCCGTCCCTGCGTCAGAGCCGGTGTCATCCACGAATGCCTCATCATCAAAATCCTCCATGTCATCCTGCCGTTCGTCAGCCAGTTCAGTGATGTCGGAATCGGCCGTGGAAAAAGTGGGGGAGGGTGTGCGGTCGGCAAGGCGCTCATTCACACAGCCGTGGAAAATGGGGGAGCTAGACACCAGGTAAGACGCCAATTAACACAGGCAGGGAGAGAGGAATAGTTGTTAAACAGGACGCTCAGGTGCCAACAGGACAGAATCCACTGACAGAATCAACATGGTAAAAGCAAATAGAAGAGCAAAAGGGAAAACCGAGCATAAACTGCATGGCTCAGGCAAAGGGAACAGGGCAGGTTGAAAAGATCTATCAGCCTCAGAATAAGAAAAGCAAAGAGCATCCATGAGTAGACCATCTCAGGTAAATATTATTGACTACAAAATGTTGATGTTCTCCAGTTTACACAAAAGATCAGCATTCTGTCCTCCAAGAGCCACTCATAAAAAAAAGGGGGGAGGGGAGAGAGAAAGAGAGAAAGAGAGAGAGAGAGAGAGAGAGAGAGAGAGAGAGAGAGAGAGAGAGAGAGAGAGAGAGAGAGAGAATGAGGCTTTAAGTGAATTCTCTTGTCAGCTCAGAGCAGAAAACCAGATGGATGGAACTGTGTATACCAAAGCAGCACATGCTAGAGTGAGACATGTTTGGCCAATCCACCTCTGCAAAGCCTAGTCTACTGTCAGGAGTGGAGTGGAAAAGGTTGACTTCAATAAAATACTATACTTTAGTAACTCTGTTCAGTCAGTTCCTTTACATACCATCACAGGACAGGGCATTAAAGAGTAACTCGAAATCTGACACTAGTAAGCTCAGGATTCACTGGGGCTGGAGAGCTGGCTCAGTGCTTAAAAGCACCAGCTGCTCATGCAAAGGACCAGGATTTGGTTCCCAGCACTCACATGGTAGCTCACAACCTTCTGTAAGTCCAGTTCCAGGGGAGCCAATGCACTCTTTTGTCCTGGATGGGCATCAGGTATGTATATGGTACATAGGCATACATTCAGGCAAAATACCCACACACATAAAAATAAAATCTTTTTAAAGATTTTACATTTCCCTGCTTTTACATTTCTAAACCTCTTGAGAACTAAGCTCCAAACTCACCAAGGCAGTTTTATTTTCATAAAATGTTGAGAGTGATGCACTCATAAAAGAAACTGAAGAGTCCTGCCATGGTGTGCAATTAACTTGCCCTGGGTAATGACTAAAGCAAGACAAACTTCTTAAAAAAAAAGAAAAGAAAAAGGACCAATCAGATTATGGAGTAACCACAGTCTGATAATATACACTGTGATTTCTATTTAAACTGTACAGGATTCATATAAGTTGTCTTTTTCTTCTCAGTCTACCTTGACCAACTATAAAACTTTTTTTTTTAAGTTGAGAGTCCAAGATGACTGTCAAATACTTTGGCTAAAAGTGTGACAAAACAATATGCATACTATGTGAAACTGAAGTAAACATATTAAATAATACAATGGTTCGGAGTGAATAAGATTAGAGAGGCGGTGGTTTTTTTATTTGTTGTTTTTTCTTCTAGTGCTGGGAATTGAACCTGGGACATCCTAGGTTGAGCTACAACCCCCGCCTGAGAAGGAGCTTTCATGTAATCTCCCCCCCGCTCCATATTCTCTACCAACATTTAAAAAAAAATTAAAGTACTTGTTATTATTTTCGAAAGACAACAAAGTCATTACATACCTTCCCACAAGTTTGAACCAGTGGAACCGATCGTAGAATGGATCACTGCCAGTCATGGTCGTTTCGCTTTCATCTTGGGCACTGGAGGCCATCTCACCTGCCCTGTCGTACATCTCCCGCATTAAATCCAGTCTCTGCCTGTTTAGCAAATACAGGGCACACTGAGTTAAGATCATGAGACTGCATTAAAACTTTGCTTGGAAACTTCTTGCATGCAAGACATTTTTAAGAAGCCATTCCTGTCACTGAATGCTATTAAAAACAGGCACTGCCAAAAGACCAGAAACCAAAACACTGTGTGAGGAGAGAGAGAAGCCACCAAAGTAAAAAAAACGGCCTATATAGTCAGATCTTTTCAGAAGTGTGTGTGTGTGTGTGTGTGTGTGAGAGTGTGTGTGAGTGAGAGAGAGAGAGAGAGAGATATAATTTGACTAAACTTACAGTCATGGAAGAAATGTAGTTCAATGGTGTTTGACATCTCCAATTTAACTAGATAGTGGAAATTATTTTGTCATACTAGATGTAAAAAAAATGAGACGGTCACTCCCTTGTTTATTAAAAATTACCATGAGGCCCAGGACTAAAGTAAGAGGATCTAAGAAATAAATTCAGAATTGGCTCATTTAAAATTTAAGAGGGCTTATGAAAGTAAATCTGAAAATCAAATGTCAAAGTTGTCTGAGAAATGAGTTTCATTGATTTGAGAAAAAAATGGATGGATGATAATATTGGTGACTGATCACAGTACTTAGACACCACAAAGGAGAGACTGACATCATCTTCAGAAAGAGGTGAGTATAAGGGAACACACTTAAGCAATTCACTTTTTTTCCCCTCAAGACAGAGTTTCTCTGTGCAGCCCTGGCTGTCCTGGAACTTGCTCTGTATATCAGGCTGGCCCTAAACTCAGAGATCCACCTGTCTCTGCCTCCTGAGTGCTGGGATTAAAGGCGTGCAGTACCACACCTGGCTATTTTCTTTTAAAAAATAGTCTTTTAGGAATATTTTCCTACTTGAGTTTGTCCAAAGACCAATAATGTGTTGCTCCATTCTTCAGATCCTGGACTTCCACTGCCACCACTGTACGAGGGAAAGGTCTGTCCTCATGAGTTTTTTCCATCTCCGTGGGAAGTAATTCAGGAGGCAAAGGGGAGTAGAGTGTGTCAGTCAGCAGGACAAACTGAAACTGTACCTGGAGCGAGAGAATAAAGATGGACAAGTGTGTACATCACTATTCAGCAGGCACGATTCAGAGACAAGGCTCTATAGCATCACTAAGGGAAAGAGTCCAATACAGAGCATACGTTTAATAAACAGCTGTGGCTAGCTGAAAACCTGGCCCTACATTTTAAACTCAGGGAACAATCTTAATTTTAAACTAAGTTATTTACAAACTGTGTTTTCCTAGAGTGGTGATTTCTTCCCCCACGAACTAAAACCTCAGTAAATATGTTTCAGTGGGAGAGTGAAGACTCCTGTGGAACATAACCAAGAGACAAAGGAGGACACAGTCATTTGCTAATGAGAGAGGATGCACATGCAGCTTGTTAAATACAGAGGATAATATTACTCTTAAAAGCATTTACTACAGACTAAGTATTGTGACTGTACCATATCATTTACTTCTTGCTATACTACCTTGTGTTTTTACCGACAAATACTAGTTAAGCAACAGGTACGGCAATAAGAAAAGATATAGTTCCTGACTGTAGTCCACTCACTGAAGAGAATGGTTAATAAATAATTAGAAAGTGTTTCTGAGATCATGAGTGAAGATGACACCTACCCCAGTTCACAGATATCAAACACTCCCCTAGGAGAAGATAATGAATTTTCCAGTTAGGTAGTCTGCATTCCTTACACTATACAATACGGTCCCCAGCTGTTGAGCAGCGACATGCACAGAAGAATCAAAGACTCCATGTGAAAATTTAACGACAGTATTTGGGCGTTGGAGTTTTAGCTCAGGTAGAGAACTTCTCAGGAAACACAAGGCCTTGTGTTCAGTCACCAACAGCAGTTTGGGTCCTTCAGCGCATCTAGGCACTGTTAGTAGACTTCTGTATGCGCCATTCTCTCGTCTCCCATCTCCCCAGTGGCAGCTTCTGCTGCAACCCAAGTTTGTAGATGAGGCAATAGAGCTACGCAATTATTAGGTCAACTGCTGCTGGATTAAACTCTGGCTGTCTCAGCGCAGAGCACACACACTTGTCTGCCAACCAGTGCCTCTCAGGCCTCTCAGGAGAGGAGCAAATTGGTGACAAAGGGGCACAGAGGTCTCAGAGTTACAAGCTAAAGTTAGAGAACTGAAAGAAAACCAAGGGGCTGGAGAGATGGCTCAGAGGTTATGAGCACTGACTGCTCTTCCAGAAGACCCAGGTTCAATTCCCAACACCCACATGGTGGCTCACAACTGTCTCTAACTACATTTCCAGGGGACCTGACACCCTTACACAGGCAAAACACAATGCACAATTAAAAAAAAAAAAAAGAAAAGAAAAGAAAACCAAGATTTTCCCCCCCAGAAATCCAACAGAAGCATTTATCTATTAATGGGTTTATCCAGTTCTTATTTAAAAACCTCAGGTTTGTAAAATGAGCCAGAAAACAACCACTGTAAATTTCTCATTACTACCCATGTTGTGTTGGCACATATATGGAATGAAGCTGTTTCATGGCACAGAATAGCTGAGTTCTCCCAAGTGAAAGGTTAATTTAAGGCTATTAATTTAATTGAAGTCGACCCACTCTGCCTCTAGATCACCCTCCATACCTTCTTCTTCAGTTCCACACTGATGGCATTGGCTTCCTTCAGGTATACTGCATTGCCCCAGAGTAAGTCCCTTAATGAAGTAAACTGGTGAGACTTCCATTTCCGGAAGGCCCACTGGGCCAACTCAAACTCATGCTGTGTCCAAGGAACTGAAAGAGCAGAGGAAGCATATATAACAGTGACTTCATAACCATGACAACCTTCATCCCTCCTATACGGTATATATACTTCAGAAAAACTGACAATCAAAAGAATACGGGGCTGGGTTGCTTGGTTTGTTTGAGACAGGGTCTCATGCAGCCCAGGCTGGCTCCGACTCTGCTATGTACTCAAGACTGGCCTTGAACTCTTCATCCTCCTGCTCAGCCTTCCAAGTGTTGGGATCACACACATCTCTCTTACTCAAAAAACAAACTTTTTGTTATATTTATGTATTGTAAACTTTCCACTGTAGTTATTTATTTATTGGAGGAGGGAGCATGTGCCATAGCTGCATGTAGAGGCTCAAATACAACTTGTAAGAGTCGTCAGGCAGTGGCAGCTCACACCTTTATCTCAGCAATCAGAATCAGCAGGTGGACCTATGAGTTTGAGGGCAGCCAGGGCTGCACAGAGAAACCCTGTTTTGAAAACCAAACAAACAAAAGCAACAACAAAGAGTCAGCTTTCTGCTTTAACAATGTGGGTTCTAGAGATCAAAGTTAGCATACCAGGCTTGGCAAAAAACAACCTTACCTGATGAGCCATCTTGTCAGCCCCCTTTTCCTTTTCCTTTTTTTTTTTTTTTTTTTTAAATATAATTCTAATGTGTAGGTACAATTTTTTAAGTCCCTGGTCTTTCTTTACTATATTGTACACTTTCATAATTCGAAAATAACTAACAACAAAAAGCCCCAAATGAGCCAAGAAGTTCTGGAAAATTAAGACAGGCAAGCATGACTAGAGAATACAATCAGCCATCTGACAGGAATAAACCAGCCTTAGTGGCTCATGCCTATAATCCCAGCAAATTTGGGATGTGGTGGCAGGATTTTAGTTCAAGGCCAGTCTACAACACAGTGTCAGGCCAGTCCATGTCACATGGCTACTTGGCAAGATTTTGTCATAATGAAACCAATCTACCAGCAATGGCTTTGAGTACACCAATGACGTTCCAAAATCCTCAGCAAGGAATCTCTGATGGGAACTAGAAAATTGAACAAACTATGTAAGCAATGATTAAGCTCTATATTTACATGAGACTGACCCAGGAAGTTCAAATATGCAGGGTTGAGAGTCGGTCTATGTGAAGTTCCCAAGAGATTATATGCAGATAGTCCTAGAAACCTTAGAAGTTGTATGAACACTGTCAGTGCTCCGCCACCCTACGGAACGCAGCCTAGTGTGGCAGCACTGGGCATCTTGTAGCAGGCTCAGTACAAGGTCAACACAGAAGGCAAATCCGAGGAACCCAGCTAAAGGACTGACTTGATAATACTGGTCAAAAAAGACAAAAGGTAAAGTTTCAGGCCCTAGCTCTCACCTTCCTCCTCCTCCTCTTCTTCTTCAGTTGTTTCTGCAGCCAGAGAACGAGTCTCAACCTGCTTCTGCAAGGCCTGCAATTTACTCTCGTAGTCCTGAATGAAAAGAAAGGAGATAAATGTAGAGAAGGGAGGAAATAAGAAGGAAAGGAAAAAAATGGAAGGAACCAAAAGCAAAGGATAAACACACGAAGGGGGTGGGGACAATATCTTAAACACCAAGAGTTCCACAGAAAGAAGATTAAAGTCACCAGTACCTCCTAAGGTCCCAATCTTCTAACTATTCAAATGGGAAGATAATTGAGACTATAGATTTTGAAGCTCCTTGTGGCTGAAAATTAAAAGCCCACAGTACTACTGAACTGAAATAGTTGTTATTCAAGAGAAATTTTATTTTAAATATATACTAGCATATGAATTTAAATGAGTACAATACAAATCAGATTTATCTCCTATTTCTCCACCTATTACATGTATTCTCTTTTCTCATTTAAGGATTTATTATAATTGTTTAAATTATGTGTCTATGTGTGGGATTGTGCATGTGTGAGTGCAGGAGCCTGAAAGAGTCAGAATAGGGTGTTGGAACCCAAGGAGCCAGAGTTACAGGAAGCTGTGAGCAGTCACCTGGTGTGGGTGCTGGGAACTGAGCTCATGTCCTCTTCAAGAGCAGTACATGCTCTTAACTGCGGAGGCATCTCTACAGCCCTGCTCCATGTATTTTCAGTACAAGAAGTATTATCTCAAAGGGGCCAATGTTTATTGAATGATGGGGAAAAACATACCTGTTCTTTTTTTAAACTAAGATTTATTATTATTAATTATTAAACAGGGGGCTGAGTTTTGGTTCTAACAACTGGTCGTATTAGTCTTATAACTTCAGAAAGCTAAGTCTTTCCTAAATAATAATTTTCTCATCTTTAAAAATCTTAGTATATATATAAAAAGCCGGGCAGTGGTGGCACACACCTTTAATCCCAGCACTTGAGAGGCAGAGGTAGGTTGATCTCTGTGAGTTCGAGGCCAGTCTGGGCTATAGAGTGAGTTCCAGGAAAGGCGCCAAAGCTACACAGAGAAACCCTGTCTTGAAAAACCAAAAAAAAACAAAAACAAAAACAAAAACAAAAACCACCACATACACACACACACACACACAAAATTTAGTATATGATCTTACTAAAGAGCTGGAGAAGTATCAACAGAAAAACATTCAAAAGGCCTCTTAAATTGAATTATACTAATCAATGGCACTCCTTGGTTAGTATGTATGCACATCCATGTTTCTGTGTGTGCGTTCAGGTGTGTACATATATGTAGAAGCTAAAGGTACCTTCTTTATTGCTTTCTCCATTTTTTAAAATTTTAAAATTTTATTAATTCATTTGCTTCTCTCTCTCTTCCTTTCTTTCTTCCTTTTTTCCTTCCTTCCTTTCTTTCTTTTTTGAAAAGATTTATTATGTATACAGTATTCTGTCTGCATGAATGCCTGCTGGCCAGAAGAAGGCACTAAATCTCATTACAGATGGTTGTGAGCCACCACGTAGTTGCTGGAAACTGAACTCAGGACCTTTGGAAGAACCACCAGTGCTCTTAACCACTGAGCCATCTCTCCACCCCTATTTACTTATTTCTTATAGTGTGTGTGTGTGTGTGTGTGTGTGTGTGTGTGTGTGTGTGTGTGTGAAAGAGAGAGAGAGAGAGAGAGAGAGAGAGAGAGAGAGAGAGAGAGAGAGAGAGAGAGAGAGAGAGAGAGAAAGCACATACATGTGCTGCAGTGAGGTGAAATGATAGTTTTTAGGAGTCGGTCCTCTCCTTTTACCATGTGGGTTCCTCAGATGGAACTCAGTCAGCAGGCTTGGCATTTGGCATTAGCTGCCTCTACCTGCTGAGCCATCTTACCAGCCCATAAGAAAAATATCTTTAACAAGTCATAACCAATTCAATGTATAAATGTTGACTGAATCTCAGATTAAAACACATGTCTGCCTTTCTTTCTTTCTTTCTTTCTCTCTTTCTCTTTCTTTCTTTCTTTCTTTCTTTCTTTCTTTCTTTCTTTCTTTCTGTCTTTCTTTCTTTCTTTCTTTCTTTCTTTCTTTTTTTTCTTTTTCTTTTTTTGGTTTTTCAAGACAGGGTTTCTCTGTGTAGCCCTGGCTGTCCTGGAATTTGTTTTATAGACCAGGCTGGCCTCAAACTCACAGAGATCTGCCTGCCTCTGCCTCCCAAGTGCTGGGATTAAAGGTGTGCGCCACCACCACCTGTCTATAACACATATTCTTCTAAAATTTGTATTTTTAAGATAAATAAGAAGAGATTATTTGTTTATTTTTTGTTTCTTTTTCGAGTCTGGGTTTCTCTATATAACAGGACTGGCTGTCCCAGAACTCTATCTGTAGACCAGGCTGGCCACAAACTCAGAGAGATCCGCCTGCTTCTGCCTCCCGAGTGCTGGGGTTAAAGACGTGAACCACCACACCTAGCTAAGAAGAGATTTTATAAGTGGATGTATATTACATGATGTAGAGCTGGCATTAAATTTCTTGGAGGATAATCATATTAATAGGAAAGCCTTGATTTTAGGAGATATAAACACAGAACCATTTAGGAGCCAACTATCATGATGTCTCCAATCTTCAAACTAATCAGAAAGATGAATAATCAGGGGGCTAGTGAGATGGTTCAGGGTTAAGAGCACTTGCTCTCTTTCAGAGCACCTGGGTTCAATTCCCAGCACTCACATCAGGTGGCTCAAAACCACCTTGTAACTCCAGCTCCAGGAGATTCAATGCCTTCTGGCCTTGGCAGGCACCAAGGTGCACATAAACTAATGAAGGCACATTGCATACACATAAATAAAAAATGAATAAATCTTAAAAAAATAAAGTTCATTGTACCATTTTTCAGCTTCTCTGTAATCTTGAAATGTGCCTTGGGTAGCCATTAAGTATTTTCCCCTTACAACCTGCTTATAATATAATTCTTCCAACAGAAAGAGAAATGCCTGCTGTTTCATCTAAAAATCACCAGGTAGAAAAACCATCAACATTTCATCTTGGGGAATTCTTTTAAAGATTTATTTATTTATTATGTATACAGTGTTCTGCCTGCAGGCCAGAAGAGGGCACCAGATCTCATCACAGATGTTTGTGAGCCACCATGTGGTTGCTGGGAATGAACTCAGGACCTCTGGAAGAGCAGCCAGCAGCCAGTGCTCTTTACCACTGAGCCATCTCTCCAGCACCCATCTTGGGGAATTCTTAAAAAAATAAGTCTATAAGTTGGTCAAACTACCAACCAGGACAAAGTCTAGATTCTGCCAGCTAAGGTGAGGATGGCATTCTCTAGAAGCTCTCGCCAGGCTTCAATGGGAATAAAAGATCTCTCATCACACTCAGGATGGAGGAAAAAAACTAACCTCCAACTAAATTTTGATCAGAATTTGGTAGTTCAAATAGCAGAACCATTGTTTAAATTGAGCCCTTTCCCAAACCTGGCTGTTTATGAGCTCCCAAGGATATTAGTGTATCACAAGGGGTGTGTGTGTGTGTGTGTGTGTGTGTGTGTGTGTGTGTGTGTGTGTG
>CABHPR010119576.1:0-42214 GCA_902168415.1 Peromyscus melanophrys
TTTTTTTTTTTTATTAATAAGACCATTTAGCAATTTGTCTTACATGGTAGACCTTATTCTCCATCAACTCTAAACTTTGCCTCTTCTTCCCACCCAGTCTGTGGAAAGCCAGCGGCTCACTGTAGGAAAGTGCATATGGACAGGAGGAACTGGGATCAAGAAAACCCAAAGTGCTACAGCCCTGCTGCTCTGCAGATGAATCACAGGGAAAAGTCCATGCATACTGAAGGTATTTTCAAAGGTAAAGATCAGTCAGTTCAGAGAGGAAATCCTTTCAATTTTACTATGATCTCATTTTCAGAGAATCAGCTAATGCTCATAAAGAATGATGCCACCTCATACAAACCATATTGCCTTCCTTGGTTTTGTTATCTTTATAGACTGTGAGGTGGGTTTTTTGGTTTTGTTTCCTTTTTTTTGAGACTGGATCTGTCTCCTTAGCCCCAACTGTCCTTAGCTATATAGAATATGATGGCTCCAAACTCAGAGGTCTGCTACCTCTGCCTCCTGAGTGCCAGGATTAAAGGTCTTCACCACCAAGCTTGGCCCACTCCCAGTGGAGTGTTAGTATGCATAGGCCACCTTCATTATTCCAGAATCCACCATGGCAATTAGGTATAAATCTCAGCCTTTAAAAGTCTTTGGAATTAAAGTTTCTAAATACAAATAAAACTGTCATTTGAAAAGAAAATCATACAAATTCCTCAGGTCTCAAAGGTAGTGATGAAAAAGCAGAGGAAATATTTGAATCTTTCAATACAGATGCAAGAAAATGTCTCAGGAATCAATAAGTCGCATCCTTTGCAGTTCTCTCTATCTTGTTTTTAGATCTCAAAACAAAATCTGCTGCTTAGCTTGTGTGCATACTAATTGGACAATTTTTTCATACATTATTCTTTTTTGGAGCATGGTAGTAATTAACAACTAAGCCAGTTAAAAGGCAAAGAGAAAGACGAAGTTTTTTTATACTTGTGTTTCTGAACTTGAATAAGGACATTTTGAGCTGTTTGGTCATATACTCAATGGAATACTTGGTTCTTCTTAAATGATTCCAGAAAATGCCTCTATATTCCTTCCTAGCAGTCCTGAATGCAGCTCTGATTTTACTTTTCAAAATGATCTTCATCTCCTTTTATTGGAAAATGTCACTTCATCAATCCTTTAGCAATAAACTCCCGCAGTGGCTTGACCTCTCTCTGTAACTTTTGTGGCTTTACAATTCATCCTTTGAGTGTGGCTGTCATTTCAGCATGATCCTTGCTTTAATCCTGTTAAACTCCTGCAAGCATCCCATCTTATATATGTTGAGCACTTACTTGAAATGTAAGACACTTTTCCAATCCATTTTTCATTTCTGAAAGCTGCTGCTGCAGAGTAGACTCCATTCATTCTTTTTGCAACTGTGGACTTCCCAAGCAGATTGACATGTCTAAAACTATCCCCAGTCTTTAATTCATCTTACCTGTCATTTCCTCCTGTTCCTATTCTCCATGATCTTAAGTATGTACTGAAATTCATTTATGTTTCTTGTAGGACAAAAACTCCCCCTAATTTCCAATGAATGCTGAAGTGATCACCCTTTTCTGCAGCAAACATAGCATCATATCTGGACTCACACACATGGTTTTCATTCTAGACCCATTGCTTAACACATAAGTGACCTGCAAAGTCAATTCACCTCCCTTTATTACCCATTAATATCATCTATTTCAAATCATTGTTAGTGCTTCAGTGGTCCTTATGAGGAAAATGGTGAGAATGGCATAGGAGTTTAGCCACCATTTGTCCACTCTACTGTCTATTTGATGAGGTATTAGAGAACTAGAGTTAATTAATCATGCCATGACCTGCTCTTGACATTTGGAATTTATTAAAAATGTTGTCATTAAAGTCACTTTAAAGCAAGAATGTCACTAGTTTTTGCTCATGTATTATGTAAAAACATGTTTATACAACTATGAAAGAATGCATTTGTATTAATTACCTCTCTCCTTGCTGTGACGAATATCTGATGGAAAACAACATAAGGAGAGGAGGGTTTATTTAGCTTCATGATTTGAGTTGATATGGGGAATCATGGTGGGGAAGACACAACGGCAAGACTATGAGGCAGTTGGTTACACTGCATCCCAGTGAGGAGGAAGAGAGAGATGAATGCTACTGATCAGCTAGCTGGATTTGTCTCTTTTATTCTTTAGTTCATAGAATGGTGCTATGGGAGTGTCTCACCCCTTTAGTTAAACCTCTCTGAAGATATTTTCACAAAACAAAACACAGAAGATATGCCTCACTAAGTCCCTAGACTTCTCTTTTAAAGATTTGTTTATTTTTATTTTATTTATATGAGTGTTTGCCTGCATGTATGTATGTATGCACACGATATAAATTCTTGGTGCTCAAGGAGGCCAGATAGAGGCATCAGATCCCCAAGAACTGGAGTTAGAGATGGCTGTGATATGTTCTGTAGATGCTGGGACCTAAACCTGGATCCTCTGCAAGAGCAGCAAGTATTCTTCATCTGTCTTTCTAGCTCCCTCCTCCCCACACTTTTCTTGATTCAATCAAGTTGCCAATGAAAATTAACCATAGCAGCATTTAGTCTTCCATTTGTAAGTTTCCATGTCTTCATCTGAAAAACCAAAACTTTCATGGGAGGTAACCTTTCAGTAAATCTTAATTAGCAGTAGTTGTATCATACAGCAATTGTTATATCAAAAGTAACCAATAGAAACTTCCAAGTTTTTGAATAATTCATATACCCCAAATGTTTGTAAAATTTCTAGTATTATATGCATATAACATCTGTGTTTTCTTTTAATGTATGTAAGATAGTGCTATGATTAGATGTTCAGAAAATCCAAAAGTTCATTTAGCCTGCAGTAGAGTTAAGGGGTTTTATTTTGAGGAGGATACAGCTCTTACTATGAAGTGTCATTGCTGCATATTCAACGATTAACCACTTAAAGTTCCAAATCTTTCTGAGGAAACCAGAGTGAATGGATATAGATGCCACCCAAAGTGACAGAAGAAAGACATTTTGATAGAGACTTTAATAAACAGAGTTTCCTATGAAGCATGTGGTCTCAAGGAAGCAAATCTCTACTTAATTGGAAAAGAGATAGCCCCCTTAGCCCCAGCAATAAGGCTCTTATATTAATTCTTGAGCCAATTATTTCAGCATGAAGTTGGAAAGCAAGATACATTTTTGGTCATTTGTTATACTTTTCCAATTACCTTTGGAAATAAAGTTTTCTTACTTGTCAGTCACATTGCTTGAACATTTCAGGTATTTTATTTGTGGTTTGTTTCTTAGTTTTTTTTTTTCTGTCACTATGGGCTTTATTTGGCAGATTTATTTTCTTATAAAGGTTAAATTTAAGGCAAGATGATTGATTTGCTTTTAGTGACTCTCAATTAAACATCAGGCTGAGCTAATTACTAATAATCTCTACAATTCTGCAAGGATTTCCTACAATGAGTGATATCAAGAGCTTACTTGAGCTAGGGAATATGGGGAGAGAAAGCTAAAATTAAGAGTCATTTGAGGGCTAATATGGAAACCTGATACAGTAGAAGCTTCCTAAAATACATACATATATGAAGGTGATCTAACTGAAATTGTCAAATAATGGGGAAGACAGAACTCCAACTGGCCATCTTTTGTCACCAGATGAAGCTTCCTGTCCTGGGATTGGGTTACATCTAATTGAGTGGTTGGCCAAAGAGGCCTCATAAGAATCCCCAAATAATCCAGGCTGCTGCCAAAGAGTATATAGCTTACTCTCCACAACAGATGACAAGGGTCCATTGTTGAAGACAACAACTCTACAACTCATTGAACATTGAGAAGGAGAGCTGCTGCCTAAATAGTGCCTCCACCTCTATGTTCTAGCATCTTTGGTAAAGTATTCTCCAGGCTTCCAAAGAAGAAATATAAACACCAAGCCAGCCACAAATCGCTGATTGACAATGATGTCCTGCTGCAAGATATGTCAGGGCAATGGGGGGCACAAAGCTTGTAGGAGTAATCAACCAATTTCTGATTTGACTTAAGATCCACTCCGGGAGATAGAACCATGCCCAACACTGCTTGGGTGACCAAGAACCTGTGACTAGATATCCCAGGGACCTAGGTTAAAACAAAATGCTACTTTTTTTTTAAGTAGTAATAAAATGACTCCTCACAACATTCTGCTATACTCATAGATCAACCATCATCAGAGAAGCTTCCTCCTGCAGCAGATGGGAGCAAATATAAAGACCCACAGCCAGACATTATGCCAAGGGTGAGAGAGCTTAGAACACCCATATGTAAATCGAATGTCTCCATCAAATCTCTCCCCTCAAGGATCAGGGAACTCTGGAAGAAGAGACAGAAAGAGTGTAAGAGCCAGACAGGATGGAAGACACCAAGGAAACAAGACCTTCTAGATCAACATGATGAATGCACATATGAACTCACAGAGCCTGAGGCAAAGACCCCGAGAGGGACATGTAGGCTCCTTTTAAGCACAGCTAAGGGGAGTTTCAGGGTCAACTACATAACTGGTTTAAGCAAGCAGCAGTTATATTAGTATATTTTGAATTGCCTGAGGTTTAGTCTTTTTTAAATAATTTTTTATTTAAGGAATGTTTTATTCATTTTACATACCAACCACAGATTCCCCCTCTCATCCCTTCTCCCACTCACCCCATCCTTGACACCATCAGAACCTGCCAGCTTATTTTTTTATGGGATCCCTGAGTGTGTGAACAATTGGGTCTCTAGTTCTTGTGCCTTCTCTTAGGCTCTTTCCTCCTGTTTGTTTGTTTTGTTCAATTTCAATATGGTAGTTTTTGTTTTATCTTATTCTGTTGTTTTTCTCTTAGTACCCCTTAGAAGCCTATTTGTTTTCTAATGAGCGACAGAAAGGGAGTGGATCTTGATGGGAGGGGAGGTGGGGATGAACTGAGAAGAGTAGATGGAGAGAAAACTGTAATCAGGATTTGTGTAACAAAATAGTGTGACAAAAATCTATTTTCAATAAGAGGAAAATGAAGAGCTTACTTGCAAATGGCATTTGAGGTTAACTGAGAATTTTCACTATGATTACAGAGATTCTTAGTCCCTTGTACCTATAAATTTGGTTACAGGACATAGAAATATTTTATCACTAAATACATTATCAAAAATGATAAACATTCCATCCTGGAAATATGAGGTGATTTAATATCATGCATAAACTTTCTTTTAAAATGTGTGGTTAAGGCTGAGGATGAACCTAGATGGACAAGTACTTGTTTAGCTTATTGAGGGCCCTGGTTTAAACCCCAACCAACATGAAAAAAGTAAAAAGAAATGACAGAAATCATGGTTAACTAAACTTGTGTTTTCAAGTATAAATACTCTAGGTTTGTTGCAAACACTATTTTTTTGCAGATTGCCAAAATATTAGACTTAAAGCAAATTTAGAAAAAAATATTGATTGTGAAGATATATTAGCTTTTTGAAGTTTGCTGAAAACAATATAGAATTTAAAAATTATCGATGAAAGTAAGAATTGCTGGAGAAATTGCCTTCAAATCTTAGGAGAGTGTAAGCTTAATGAATATGTCATGTGAGCTCTGTGGACTGTGTGTGTGTGATTAGAAGTCCAGATGTCTGTGTGTGTGGGGGGGGGGGGGCTGGGAATGCACATATATGATCCTGAGGGTAGTTTTTTGGTGGTCAGTGTGAGAGAAAGATAGATGGAGGTGCTGTGAACACCTGGTAAGCATGCAATAAAATCGTGACAGCCATAGGGTTGTGGACAAATAGGCAAGTTAAAGCAGCTTCTCACTACACTGCTATGAGTTGTACCGACTCCAGAACAAATAACCAGGAGGAGGATAAAGTCTAAGCTATCTCTAAATGCAATGCACACATGGAACCTTCTGAAAATTCCTTTGAAGTTCAGAGACGCAAATAATTTTGTGCAATACTTAACGGCTTTCAGGAGAGTACTATTTGAAAACAGAATAAAGTTGGTTTTCAGTACCTAAAAGGCAGGAGGGAGCTAGTCTTTGAGTCTGCATTTATACCACTAGCATTATGACATAGAAACTTCCAAGAAAAATGTTTCCAAAAATAAACTTTAAATTTATTTTATTATTATTGTGTATACGTGTAAGGTGTATATGTGAGTATAGGAACATGTGTGCCACAATTTGCATGTAGAGGTCAGAGGACCACTTGTGGGAGTTGGTTCTCTTCTTCCACCATGTGGGTCCTGGAGAATTGAACTCAGGTCATCAGGCTTGGTAGCAGGGACCCTCACCTTCAGAACATCTTGACAGATCTTAGAAGATTTAAGGTATTAGTGAGGGCAAGTTGTGGCCCTATCCTGATGGTGAATGAAGTTGAGTCACTTGGAAAAACATTTGATCTCATAAACTAAATCATTTAACTGAGTTTATCTTTCAGAGGGTTGCAGTCCATGATAGTCGAGTAAAGGGATTTTGGCAGGAATAGCTGAGATCTCACATCTTGATCTGAAAGTTGGAGGTGGAGAAAAACACACTGAGAATAGTGTAAATCTTTAGAAACCTCCTCTTACAAAGCCATACCTCTTAGTACTTCTCAAAAGGTTCCACCAACTAGGGACTAAGTAGTAAAGCATATGAGCCTATGAAAGTTGTTCACATTCAAATCATCATAGTGACCCACAAGCTCCTGATGCTCAAGTCAAAATGACATTATCTTCCTTAAACCTGTTCTTTCTCTTGCAGTGCATAGTCCAGAAAATAACTCTTTTATTCTCAAGTTTAATACGCCCTTTTCTACTATTAATAAATTTGGGATACCAAATGTGTTTGACAAAGTTCTTTGGGTTTTTTTTCCTTTTTACAATTTTTCTTTTATTAAAAATAGATTTTTCATAAAATACATTCTAATCATGATTCCCTCCCCCAGCACCTCCCACATTCTCCCTACCTCCTCAATCACCCAAGTCTATACCTTTTCTCATAGTTTTCAGAAAACAGCCAACTAAAGAAGTAAGCAAACAAATGACAATAGTACAAAACAAATAAATAAACAGAAACAAAGAGCCAAAGAAAAAGCACAAGAAACATGTACATATGCAGAGATACATATACACATTGACACACACAGGAATCCTAATAATATCATAAAATGGGAAACCATAACACATAAGCAGATACTTGTAATGTAACCTGGAAAAAATTACCCAGACAAAGCATTATAAGACAAAAGACTTCCACATATACCGTTGAACTTGTTTTGTGTTTTCTGTCTCCTGTTGGGTATAAACCCTGCCCTCAGTGTGATTTGTAAATCCAGTGGGATTCTACTGAAAAAAACTAATTTTTTCTGGTGAGTAATTATCAATTGGAGATAGCTTCTAAGTTAGTGATGGGAGTTAGTGTCCACTTCCTCTTCAGTACCGAAATTCCATTTATCTGAGACTCGTGCAGGCACTGTGCATGCTGCCACAGTGTCTCCAAGTTCATATGTGCAACAGACCTATTGTGTCTAGAAGGCCTTGTTTCCTTGGTGTCCTCCATCCCCAGTGACCCTTAAAATCTTTCCATCTCCTCTTCCAAAAAGCTCTACAAGCCCTAAGGGGAAGAATTTGATGGAGAAATCCCATTAAGGACCTAGTACTCCAAGATCTCTCATTTCTAGCACGCTGTCCAGTTTTGGTCTCTGTGTTTGTTCCCATGTACTTCAGGAGGAAGCTTCACTGATGATGGCTGAGCAAGACACTGACCTAGGAGTGTATCCGAATGTTGTTAAGAGTCATTTTATTGCCGGGCGGTGGTGGCGCACGCTTTTAATCCCAGCACTCGGGAGGCAGAGGCAGGTGGATCTCTGTGAGTTCGAGGCCAGCCTGGTCTACAAAGCGAGTTCCAGGAAAGGCGCAAAGCTACACAGAGAAACCCTGTCTCGAAAAACAAAACAAAAAAAGAGTCATTTTATCACTACATTCTTTTAGCAAAATAGTAGCATTTGGTTTCCCCTTCAGTGCATGGCCTATCTAGTCTCAGATTCTTGGCCACCCGAGTGGAATCAGGTATGAATTCCAACTCGTGGAGTAAGAATCCAATCAGATTCCATAAATCCCATCAGATAGTGGTTGGCTACTCCCACAACTCTGAGGCCCTATTGCACCAGAGCATCATGCATGACAGGTTACCATAGCAGTGCAAAGTGTTAATAACTAGGTTGGTGTTTACTTTTCCCCTCTGGTAGTGTGGGGAGTATCATCCAGTACAGTGAACACAAGTCAGTAGGGGTTAAGTTCTTCATTTTTATTGTAGGGTAAATAAATGAAAAGAAAATTCAAAAATATACTGTTGGATTTAGCTCCTATTCTCCAGAAAAAAAAAAAAAACTTTCCTCAGTCCCTAATACTAGATAGATGCTTATTATAGATGTTTCCATCACATTCAATTACATGGGTTATGAAAAATTATAGAACTTGTCATTATAGTTGACTCTTGCCATTAAAATTCTTTAGGGATACTTTTCATTGTGTCCTAGGAACACTGACTGGCATACGGAAGGTATATGATAAGTATTTGATGAATGACTAATATTTATAGATTTATCTACCATGACAGTTAGTTGTCAACTGGACAGAATGTAGAATCACTGGGAGTTGGGGTCTGGGCATGCCTTTGGGGGATTATCTTGATTGCAGTAACTAAGATGGGTAGGAAGACCTGCTCACTGTGGATGAGACCATTTCCTGTCTGGGGAATACTGTAGTAACATAAGTGAGTATTAAAATCCAAGTATTCATTTCTCAGTGCTTTCTGGTAGTGAATGTGATATGACCAGCTGCTTCAGGGTCTTGGTACCTTGATTTTTCCACCATGATGAACTTCATCTCAAAATGTGAGCTAAAATAAACATTTTCTTCCGTAAGCTACTTTTTTTAGAGTACTTTATTACAGTAATAGGAAAAGAAACACTAAATATTATAGAAGAAAATCTTTCATGCCGAGGCCATTGCCTTTCCAACATGTACATTGGCAACAAAAGCCTGCTTTTTATTTCTGAATCATCTGAAAATTATAAAGACATTGTCCAGAGCTTTGAGATATTTTCAGGTTCTAAATTCTAGAAGAAAATCAGAAAATGCTGATGGAAGGCTCACTTTCCCCAAGGTTAGATAGTGTTTAAGTTAGTCTCTCTCAGATATCTATGCAAATTCTTGATTATTTCATAGGTCTCCAGTATTTTAGAGGAGGGGAGAAATGTTATCTTTTCTGTTTTCTATATTCTTTTTCTCAAACAAATTTAATTTTGTTGGGCCATTATAGTAGGCTTTTAAAAAATCAACATTAACTACAAATACTATTGTTTAGCATTATTATTAATCTATATTTTACAAAATCTGGGATCATTTCTTTCTTTCTTTTCCCATAAAATCATTTACTGTGTAGTGAAGTATCCAAGTATTATGTAAGTCATTCAGTGCAGCCCTGTATTATATAGGGCTATATGTAAAGGAACAGAAAAAAATGTATGTGGGGATTTATTAGATTGGCTTATATTATAGGGGCTGGGTAGTTCAATAGCATTCATCTGAATGTTGGAGATGCTGAGTATTTGTTGTTCAGCCTATAAAGCCATATCTCTCAACAGTGTTAATATCACAGTAAGGGATGCTTGGGGTACTCTAGTATTCAGTCCATAGTGGAAGATCAAAGAAACTATAGTTTAATGTTAGCAGAGAACAGCAGCAGTAGAAGTAAGCAATAGATACACTTACCAGGAAACAGTGAAGGCAGGCAGGCAATGCTACCTTTACTGGAACCTCTTATACCTTAGCCACCTGTTGTGGGGTACTACCCACCCATTCTGAGGGCTAGATTTCTTTCTCAGTAAATTCTTTCAGGAAACACTCTCAGAGGCATCCTCAGAGGTGTTCCTCCTAGGTGGTTTCATACTGGTCACGCTGACAATCAAGATTAACCATCACAGCAAGCTCCCTGATCCTCTGGCTCTTACAGTCTTTCCACCCTCTCTCAATGTTCCCTGAGCGTAGGTGTGGGAATTGTAATGTAGATGTATCCATTGGGACTGGACCCCACAACTCTGCATTTTGATTGGTTGTGGTTTTCTGTAATGGTCTCCACGTGTTGCAAAGAGAAGTTGTGTTGATGAGGGTTGAAGGTTTGGAGGGAAGAAGGGGAAGGAAGAAATGGTGTAATTATGTCATAATATCAAAATACAAAAGAAATAATAATAATAAATTGATCTTCACAATTTCTAGGATTACTATGTGTTGTATTGTCTGCTTGGGAGACCTTCAGCCCAAGAGAGGTGGATTACCTCTGCCAAGGGAAGAGCCAAAGAACCTTCTAAATACTGTGTAATCAACTCTGGAGGAGACCTTTTGGAAATCCAAACAAAGTTCATTAAAAATCTAGTTTGTTTTACTTTGTGTTACTTTGCCTATGAATTTCCTATAGCACTATATTTCTGTTTATTAGAACACCCTTCCCAATGTTGTGTAGAGATAATACTGGAAATTCTCTCATGTTGACAAGTAGTGGCTTGTCTTTGTGTAAATCTTTATAATAATCCCAACAGCTTCAAAAACAGGGTAAAGTTAAGGTCCTTTCATATGTCCCAGTCAAGTCAAAAGCAAAGCATTAATAAATGATCTTATTTTGACATATGCATACAAATTTATATCTATGCAATGTATTTTCCATCCTCTTCAGATAGGTCCATTGTCTTCCTTAGTGAAGCTCTCTATGGAAAGAGGAGACACTTGGACTTGTGAAGAACGGAACAGGGAGAACAGAAAGCTGCTGTTGATGATAGCTTGGTTCCAGGAAGCATTCATCATTCACAATTCCTCAGAGTACTATGTGAATCAAACTACATTTTAGAAAGAGATGGAAACTCACAGTGCATCCAACTAGCCAAGAGAAATTAAGTTATCCTTGAGCACAAGCTGGTTGATAGGAAGGCCAGGATGAAATAAGGCTGTCAGACTTTGGGGCACATTTTCTAACCATTATATTACACTGTAACTGGTGACTGTTTTATTTTACAGGTTCAACAAAATTCCACACAAATTATACTTTGCAGACCTTTACTTTACCATCTAGAATCTCTTCTGCAGTTGCTTTTAGAACTGACCCTGTTGTAGATAATAATTTAGTTGCCATTTCTTTTTTGTAAAATTCATCTTCTCCCCATTGTTAAGTACTCAGAGAGCCATGGCCTTCTGTAGTTTCAGCGCCATCACAAAAATTGCACAGTTCCATTGATATTGCAGAAAGTGACTCCTATTAGTTCCCACGTGAGACATAACCCTTATCTGTGAAAGACATCTGAAAGCAAGCAACCCACAAGCCCTCCATAAATGAATACCACAGAGCCCATTCAACTCTCCCTCTCTTAGTGCAGCTCTCTTCTCCTGCATATGTGCTTCACACCAATCCTGACTTCTGTCTCCAGCACCACCCCCTTCTGTTATCCCTTGCTGCTGCGGAGAATTGACTCTGAAAGATGTGAAAAATGAGTCATGTGGCTTGTATTTCATCTTTGATGGTGAGATCATAGCCATTTGCTCTTTCCAAGATTCTCTTTAAAAAAAAAAAAAAACCTTGAATGGGAAATGATTCCTATTTGATAGTTTCTATCAAGATAACAATAAATATCTACTTTTATAACATTTTCACACATGAAAAACACATGTAACTCAATATGTTAATTTTTAACATTCTCTGGAACAGTCTTCTCCTCCTCCTCCCTCCCCCTTCCTACATTCTCCCACTCTTCCTAGGCATCATCTCCTATGCCTCATTCTTTTTCTCTTCTTCTGTCTTCTGGCAGTAATGTGATGGGACACGGTGCCCTGTCCACACTACACAAGTGCTATACCACAGAGATACACTTCTGGTTAGATTTCCTTACTAACAAACTTACAACACCTTCCTCCTCTCACTGTAGTTTCTGTTATATGATTTCTTGGTTTATTACTCATTTATCTAATCAAGCAAAGGTTCTAATTACAGTATGATATTATGATGATATATATATTCATGTTTAGTATGCACATCATAAAACATAAATTCAGACAAAAAATAACAATAATGAAGTGCTAGCTATGTTTTACTAACCCTCTTCAAAATATTTAATTTTTCTGTGTAGCCATGCTCATTGAAACATTCATTCCTACCAGGTATTTTCTCTGAGAAGAAGTATAGTATACTTTGATATGTTACTGCATGTCTTCTCAGCCACCTGAAGAATGTCATTTGTTACCTGAAGTGAACCAATTTATGGAGTTTGTTAAAAGGCAGATAAAGGAACCTTCTCTGATATTTATAAGAAATAATATGCTAACAAGATGGTATCAACAAAGAGGAACCTGGGATAGAGAGCAAGATAGACATGAAATAACAATGTTTGTGTATTTCACAACCAATAAGACATTAAACTTTTGTATTAAAGAATACATAACAAGGAAAAAAAGTATGTACTCACAAGTCACATTACTCTCAATCTAGCCAAATACAATTCAATCTTCACTGAGTATCTCCAGGAAACACTGCTTCCATGGCACAACTTATGGTAAGAAAGAGGGTGATGCCTCTTCCCCTCCTTTGGAATCACAAGATGATGTTTAATTGAATTAATTTGTGAAATATTTTTTTCTGGGTAGCTACAAGAAGAGAGTTTGCTTGTTTACTTTAAATTATTATTTTTACTGTAGATGTTTATGAGAATCAATATTATGATTTGAGAGTATATAAGGATCAAATAAAGGTAAGGTAGCATTTTTATCCCTTATGTGTGCTTTTAAATATTAATTAGTGTGAAGTATGGTACATATTCTTGGAGGTCAGTGTCCTAGTTCACTGCATGTATGTAACATGTTCTGATCAAATCATGGTACTTAATATTTATATCTCCCCATTACTACTTTGTGTTTGTAGACTTCATCTTCTAATTTTCTAGTCACTCAAATATTACATAGTAGTTTATTATGAACTATTGTTCCTTTACATAAAGTATTAGAATTTATTACTTCTATCTATATCAATTATATTAATTTTATGAGAAAGATAAAACAAAACAGAAACTAGTTATGGTATAGTATGAGAGCTAGAAAATCCACTCTCCACTCCGTAACATGACAGCCTGTTTCATGTTGGCATCTTGCCAATGTATGGTCTTAGGTAATTTAAATTCTCTTAACTGGCTTGATGAACCTCAAGTTTTCCATTTCCTTCTAAAATATGATTTAATGCCCAAGATACCATGAGTGGTGCTTCCTAAGGCTTGAAGAATTTGAGTAGTCTTATCTTTATTTGGGAGCTGAATATAATGACATAATAGATCAATCACTGATTGTTTTGGGGCTCCTAATGCTGTAGAGAGATCATGACCACAGCAACTCTTACAAAGTAAAACATGCAGTTGGGGCTAGTTTACAGTTTTGGGGGTTTAGTCCTTCATCAATGTGGTGGGAAACATGGTAGCACACAAGAAGACATGGTGCTGGAGAGATAGCTGAAAGTTCTACATCTGGATTGGAAGGCAACAGGAAAAGAGGGAGACACTGGGCCTGGTTGAGCATTTGATATCCAAAAGCAGACCCCTAGTGACACACTTCCTCCAACAAGGTCACACCTATTCCAATAAAGCCACACCTCCTAATGCCATTCCTTAACATTCAAATATGAGTCTATGGGGGACATTCTTATTCAAAATACCACACTGATTTTGAATAGGCTACCATAACTTTATTTCCACGTGACCTAGGTTTCTCCCAAATCTCCTTAATGATGGATAATTTACGAATTTAGTGGAAATTGGTGTTTTAAATCATCTGCTATTTTGCATCTATTAATGTGCCCTGTATTCAAGTAAGATACAAATTTATCTTCATGCTGAGGATAGCACTTTTGTTTAGAATTAACTGGTATTATAAATATGTCCCTTCTGGTGTCAACATGGTATGACTTCTCTATTGATCAAGCATCATTCCAGAGGGAAAGCTGTTTCCTGAGGACAGACGCTCTGTTATACGAACTGTCACTTTCTTGCTTTCCTGAAGCCAAAAGCAAGCCAGCTGCTAATTAAACTGGGATAAATTAAGGTAAATTGAATCTGCCTGCACATCTGCTGCAGGTCTGCAAATGGGACCACATGGCTGAGCCAACCCAGTTCACTGAGAAGTATCTTCTTCCACTTCTAAAACAGTTACAAAGAATCCCAGAACCTCAGTTAATGAAATCCTGATGTAGGAAAAAGAGAACTAGAAATATCTCTTGCCTGCCTTGACACTAAAGAAGAATTTGTAAAACAATAATTCCATAGTCAAAGAATGCCCAGGTAGCTTCAAAGTGAGATCGTTCTAGAAAACTGACTGTATATACCCATAAGATGAATTCATTAAAGTGTGATGAAATCAGCCATTGTCTGTTGACTCTATAATATAATTGAAGAAATATTCTACAATATTATTACTGCTACAGAAAATATCTGTAAAATATAATATCGCTTTTGTAATGAATACTTAGCTCTGCTGTTAGACCAGACTGTGATCTCCATTTTTGTTCAATATTCTCTTAGTTAATCAGTAATTATTTTCCACACTCATTTTACTTACATGTGTGATGTCATTCACACATATACTCTCTGACTTGTGATTATTTATTTGAGCTACATTTCAAGAACTATCATTTAATGATGAAGTTTTATGTTCAATTTTCTATTGTGTGTATGTGTGTCTTAGTGAGTGATTTTACTTTGTCTGTTAACTGATACTTACAGACTTCTTTCACTCCTCTTTCTTTCATTTAGTCCCTTCTTCCTTCCTCCTTCATCCATTCTGTGTCATTATGTCGCCCTTCTTAGTTTTCTCCTTCTTGCATTAGGGCTTCATCAGCTATGGTGCACAGGATCTTTGGGTCAGTTTCAGAAGTAGAAGAAGATTCCTGTCAGGTAAATTGGGTCAATTTAGCCTGTGGTCTTGTCTTTGCAAACCTAGAGCAGATCAAATTAACTATTGAGAAATTATTTGAATTATGGTGTCAAGAAGTTTGCACAATAGTTAGTGAACTGACAAGTTATGTTCACTGGTGCAATAGTACCGTGGATGTTATAGGAAAAACCAACCACTTTCTGATTGGATCTAAAGCCTAACTGATGAGATGGAACCCAATCTTGTAACTGTTAACAGGGCCAAGAACATGTGGCCAGATAGGTCATAGGACCAAAGGTAGAAACTAATACTGTTGTTCTGCTAAATAGACATATAATTTAAAAGACTCCTACAGAAATATTACTATATTAACAGAAGAGCGAGTTTCTTAACCCTCACTGGAGAAGATTTTCTTACAGTAGATGACAATGAACACGGCGAGCCACATCAGTCGATATGAAGAGAATAAGACACAGTAGACTGCATAAAATAAATTGGACATACATATCACAACCTTCTTCACAAAGCTCAGGGAACTTTGTGGAAAATAAGGCAAAAAATGTCAGAGGTGAAAGATGACTTCAAGAAAACATTCTTCTGGACACAACAGGACAGTTACACATATAGAGCTCAAAGTGATTGTGAAAGTATGCATGAGACTTTCATAGGTTCAAGCCAAACAAAAACCTCAGCCTGGAAGGAGAGAGAGAGAGACAGAGAGAGAGGAGGGGGGGTGGGCATGAAATTCCACCACTAGCTGATGAAATATTGGCATATGATAGCTACAGGAGAGGGAAAATCAATTTTCTTTAATGATGCATCCCCCAGTTGGTCAGCCATACTCTAGAGAGGTCCCTACTCCAAGAGTACTTCAGCAACATAATCTATACATAAAGGAGCAAAAGAAGAAAATTCAAAGTTGGATAGTGTCTTAATTAAGTTCTATTACTGTAAAGAGACACCATGACCATGGCAACTCTTATAAAGGAAAACATGTAGTTGGAGCTAGCTTACAGTTCAGAGGTTTTATCCATTATTGTCATAGCAGGAAGTATGGCAGTACACAGGCAGACATGGTGCTAGAGAGGTAGCTGAGATTTCTACACCTGGATGAGCAGGTGCAGGAAAATAGAGTGACACTGGGCCTGGTTTGAGCTTCTGAAACATCAAAGCCCACCTCCAATGACATACTTCCTCCAACAAGGTCACACCTATTCCAAAAAGGTCACACCTCTTAATAGTGCCACTCCATTTGACCCTATGGAGGCCATTTTCATTCACATCACCACAGATGGATAGGGAGTTGAGGGTAGAGAGGACTGATAGGGGAGGAGTTGGGAGCATGAATATGATCAAAATATGTTGCGTGAAATTCTTAAAGATTAATAAAATACTATTTAAAGATAATAATAAGCAAGAAAAATGTGAGGAATAAGAATAATTATCTTGTGTATACACCCATATATATGTATATATATATATGCATGCACATATGCACACACA
The DNA here is from genome assembly GCA_902168415.1 of Peromyscus melanophrys. Taxonomy (NCBI): domain Eukaryota; kingdom Metazoa; phylum Chordata; class Mammalia; order Rodentia; family Cricetidae; genus Peromyscus; species Peromyscus melanophrys. The sequence continues at coordinate 16,446 of CABHPR010119576.1, forward strand.
CTTAAATATATATATTCATATATATATATGCATATATATTGTATATCTGTTGGTTCAATCAGTTATTTATTCCAGGAGTCAAATGTTAAAGACTGTGCCAGGCTCTTCAGTCAGTACAGAAAGACAGAGCATTACATCAAGTGTTTTTCCTTCTTGTTAATGTCTTCTCTTGTTGGAGGCATGGGACTTCAGAAAGTACCTGTGTTGAATAAAATAGAGTTAGTTCTGAGGGCCCCAACCATGTCAGTATTAGGAGAAGTAAGAAGAAATAAAGAGGGTGATGGCTATTCTTGGTTGTCAACTTGACTATGTCTGGAATTAACTAAAACTCAAGCAGCTGAATTCACCTGTGGGGGATTTTTAATCATTTGAAGTGGAAAGACTCATCTTTAATCCAGATCTCTTGAGGTAGGAAGACCCCCTTTAGTCTGGACCATATCTTCTGTGGTGGCAGCATATATCAAAGACATGGAAGAAGGAAACATTTGTTCTTTGCCTGCTTGCCCTTGCTCTTCCTGGTACATCCGTTCTTTCATTGGTATTAGAGCTTACTTCTTCAGGATTCAGGTATATAGTGAAGACCAGCTGAGACATCCAGCCTCATGGATTGAATTTGATTCTTAGACTTTTTGTAGACAGTCATTGTTGGATAGTTGGACCACAGCCTGTATACTCTAATAAATACCCTTTATATATAGAGAGATTCATTCTGTTCTGTTCCTCTAGAGAACCCTGATTAATGCAAATTGGTTTTTACTGAAATGTCTTGAAAAACAGACCCAAATTTCCTGATATAAGATCTACATGGTGTTGGTAGTCACATTTATTCTTTTAAAATGTGATTCTGGATATAGAAAAAGAGACGATTCTGACTCTGTCTTCCTCTTGGGCAGCTGAAATTTATAATGCCCTTTAAGAAGTTCTGAGAGAAAAACCTAATAAATCTTCTTATCATGGCTTAACTCAGCATTTCCCATGCCTGTTTGATTAAGGGAAATTTTTATGCGTGATTCCCTCATGACAGCTTACATTAGGGTTTGAAACAGTACACTGCAGACAATTAGGAAACCTGTCTTTGCTTATTTTCTACTGCTATAGCATAATTCCTGAGATTAGTAATTTATATAAAACACTTATTTTCTAAAAGCTAGAAAATCTAAAATCAAGGTGCTGAATCTTGCCTCCACTTGTCTTGTGCCCTAGGATGAGCATCACACAAGAGCAAGCAGGAGTATGCAAGACCTTGTCCCTGTTCCTCTTCTTACAAAGCCACTAAGCTCACCATGAGGCCCACCTGCAAGACCTCATGGAACCCCCAATTTCCTTTCAAAGATAAAAGTTCCAAAAACTACCAACATAGGCATTTGAAAAACATCTGGCATCAGGATTTCAAGGGGTAGGACACAGACTTTAATCTATTTGTAACAATAACAACAAAAGGATATCATCTATAACAGAATTTAGAATCATTAGGAGAAAAGTCCCTAGGCATGTCTAAGAGGGATTATTTAGATCAGGATAATTGAAGTAGGAATACCCCCCTTAACAAGAGAAGCAGTGTCCCAATCACTGGGGTCCTAGAAAAAATGTGAGCTGAGCATGAACATTGATTGCTTTCTGCTTTCTGACTATGGATGCAACACGACCAGTGACTTCCTCTGGCTCCTACTGCCACATTGGACTGTGCAGTGGAACTATGAGCCCAAACAAACAATCAAACACCTTCCTTCCTTCCTTCCTTCCTTCCTTCCTTCCTTCCTTCCTTCCTTCCTTCCTTCCTTCCTTCCTTCCTTCCTCCCTCCCTCCCTCCCTCCCTCCCTCCCTCCCTCCTTCCCTCTCTCCCTCCCTCCCTTCCTTTCTTCCTTCCTTCCTTCAGGAAGGATGCCATTGTCATGTATTTTCTTGTAGCAACAAATAAAGTAACTAACACCTTACCTTGCAGAGAAGCAAGGAATATACCTCAGTATTATGCTGACCCGTGAAATATTTTTAATGCCAATAAAAATGCCCTAATATCAGTTTCTCAAGACATTACAGGTGGAAATGCATCAGAAATAAAGTTGAACTCAGAAATATGGGAATTTCCAAAGTAATTTTAGAAGCTGACTTTTTTTGGTGGCATTGGCCTGCAGTGGGATATTAGAGGTGGTAGAGGTTTCCTTGACATTGTCAGATGTTCAGATGCCTCTAGCCATTATGGCCATTATGTCAAGTTCAAATATTTAGAGAAAGAGCCTTCCTTCTCCTTTTCAGCCAATACCACTCATGACTCATTAAATGCTGATCAGAAATTAATGGTGAAGAACTTCTTCTCTTGTGGACTCCAAGAAGTCCAAGTCCCTCAAATCTATAATTCTAAGAGTTATGAGTAATTCCAAATACCAAATACATTTCCAGAATGGTACTACCTTCAACAACAATTATATACTCCAAAGCTTTAGGTTTCAACTTGAGATTAAAAGTTGGCAAGATGCTTTATGATGAAAAACAGATTCTCCAGTTTTAAATAAGAAAATATTGACCTGGACTCTAATGAAGTGTTAATGTGACACACTGAATCTTAGACACACCTTGAGTTTGATGACCAGGCCTGCACTGAGCAGGACACAAACTAAGAGTGTGTGCTCGGTTCACCTCTGTCATTCCTTATTATACACCCCCTTCTCTTTTATCCATGTTTTATGACTCCAGGAAAATAATATGGTGACTGTATTTTAATTGTTTTGTGATTTAATAGTTTAATAATGTGGGATACTACTCCCACTACTTTATCACTCAAACTAGTACATTGTGATTTTCATATGTTATGTTAAAAATGAAAACAATATTAATTCTTTTTCCATATTTTTTCTAGATCCTGCATTAGTAAACATTTGTTCACATGACATGCCATCGATTTCTACAAGGATCTTGCTAATCAAAGATAAGCCACCCCTACTGGAGAGAAGAGAAAAATCAAAGCAAAGACCGAGCAGCTTACAGTCTCAGGCATTGGCAATGGTAGATTCAGGAACCAAACCCTAGTCCATGCTACTTTTAATTTGCGTCAAGATGCTTTGATTCAACAGTTTTGATGATTAAACATCCCTCTTTTTCCTAGACTCTTTCTAGTTTAGTCTCCTCTGTTTCACTGCTAAGTCATTCCTCTCCAAGACTTGGTTCTCGTTGATGTTCATCCAACATTCCAAGCATACTGCTGCCTTAAGAACTCCACGTTTGTTCATTTTCCTGAAAAGCTATGTCCCTGTAAGTCCTTTTGTGTACCTGAGTATCTGATAAATGGTGTCCCACCCCCACCTTTTGCTCTTCAAAGCCTCTTCTCCCTTCTGCTTGCCATATGTTGATGGTCACACAGTCATCTAATACGTTTGAGCTTCACTTGCTATTTCCTCACTAGACCTTCCCTCCATGACTGTATAAATTTCCTGAGAGTACGTTGTCTACTTTATTCTCTATTACCTTCCTGGTACTTAGACGAGTATTTGAAAAATTATACTTCTTAGGCATTTCTTGACTGAACAAGTATGTATTTTATCTTATCTTTATTCTTATCTGCTTATTTGTGCACCTCATTTTCATAATTTTTAAAATAAATTTTTATCTTTATCATTTCATTATCGTAATAAGCAAATCAATCTCTAACACTTTGCTGAACAATAATCAGAGACATCACACTGTGTGAGGTACTCAAATGAAGTCTAGTAAAGTTGAGTTATTAGGTTTTATTTCTCCAGAGCATCTACAGGAATTACATTATGGTAATCAAAACTGCTGAACCTGATATGCTTCATTTGTGTAGGAATCAGCATAAAAGAAACTCTGGTTAATCTGTGTGGTCAGTGATTCACCCAACATTATTCGGTGACTATCTGCCCGCATTCATGACTCAGGTCCTAAAGGCAAAATCACTAGATTTTAGTTTTCTGAACTTTTTCAGCCAGTACCTGCTCTCTGGGAGCACAGTGACCTCTGCACCATTGTAAAGTTGTCTTGTATATTGGTGCCATTATTTCAACTTGGAATTCTTTCCTGGAGTCTCCCTTGGTTCCTACACAAATTCAAGTGAATTTCACACACACACAGAGGGAGCCCTGTGCTGTTCGTTCTTCCTTTTCCCACTCCTTACTCTGCTTATACCCATTGTACAGTCTTTCCTGCCCAGTGTCTGGGGATGCCAAGTGCTCCCCTGAATTGTTATAATTTTGATTTATGGACATCCACATGAGGGGAATCCACAGAAAAAATGCAAGACAGGAGAGAGCTGCACAAAGGAAGGGCTGTCTTTTCTGCTCTATGCCTTTTTTGAGCTTTATTTTTCGCATAGGCTCTTTAGTGACAGTCTTTCTTCCATGGCTCAAGACAACACAATGCTCAGGAATTCCTTTGTCTGTCTTAGGGATGGCAAAACTGTGCGAGGAGTACAGAGAATGATGACAAGATGTGGCTAATATGCCAAGTTTGTTAGGCAATCATGATTAGCCACTTCAAAGCCAGGAAGAAGAGTTTCCCCTCATGGCTCTTGGGCTTATAATTACACACATGCTAGAATTGAGATGAGAAAATATAAAATCAAGTTGCTTTAAAACCATAATTTTAAGTGAAATTGAATGATATCCAAACAGTGTGTGTACATTGGCAACAAAAGCTAAGGTAATCCATTTCCAACTGTTCTACCTACAACCAAGCATAAAAGAAAAACAGCAGCCTTACACACATGTACCCAGATTACCTAAGGCCGGATAAATCAAGGAATCTGTAATACACTCCATACCTTGTATCTTTGGTAACTAGACTTTTTGCAGAAAAAGAAAAGTGGGAAAAAATGCTGTCTCTTTGTTATTAAAATATGCTGAATGTACTTGAAAGCTTTTTTTTTATAGTTATGCATTCCCCCCTGTGACTTCTTATGTACATGGCAATTTTTTTCTCCTTTTATCTTAAGTTTTATTCCTTCTCTTTTACCTTAAATAAGTAGTTCTCTATTCCCAAGTCTTCTTTTCCTGTGACCGTTTGATTAGTTTGGGTCTTCTTTTTGTTATTTAAAATCTTGAAGGGATGTATTAATTCTTTTCCTACCACCTGCTTGTCTACTGTTGCTACCAACAGAAAATTGCTTCTAAAGTTTCACATCTCCAGGGGTCTCTGGTATCTCCAGTATAATCTCTGAACCCAGGGGAAGGGTATTCAGCATTTCTCAAGACCTGCCCCTCTCTGACTTCCACCTAGCTTCCAGGGATTAAATACTCTGATTTTTGGGACTAAGCATCCTTTCTAGCATGGGCTACACAGCTTGTTTACATGACTCCTTTTGGAACACTGGTGTCTACTTTTGATTCCCTCAAACAATTACATATTCATTCTAAGACTGAACTTGAAAGATGCTGCTTCTTTTTTGTGATTCCTTTTAGAAACATGAATGATGTCTTTCTTCTTAGTAGATTTGTATTCAAGGGCCATATGGATTGCAGCATTTCTTTTCTCTTTCCAGTGTTTACCATGTTGTCCCACATGCTTTAAGAGCTTGGTTATAGCTCGATATGACTTGTTTATTTTTTGCTGCATAACAAACATGATAAAATCCAACCACTTAAAGCACTTCATTTATTGTGATTGCCATTTCTGAGGTCAGGAATTCAACAGGGCTCAGGGTAAGCCCACCTGTGATTCACAATGTCTGGACTCACAGTTCAGGAAATGAAAGGGCTGTCGAGTCTCATGCAATCAAATGTCTGGATTTTGTTTGGGATGACTTAAAGATGGAAGCTGTCAGCCAAAGCAGCTAAGTGTCTGTCTCAACATGGAGACTTCGGATATCAGTGCTAACACCCACAAACACAGAGAAGGCCCCAGTGTCTTTTACATAGTTGTTCAAGTCATTGAGCATCACTTCTGCTCCACGCTGTTGAAAGGTAATTTCTACCCAACCTGTGTTCAATGAGGGGGTTCATTGACCCTGCTTTTCCTAGGTGATAGAAGGAGTATCAGCAAAATTTGAAGCCAAGTTTTGAAACATTTTACATGTAACTACTTGTCAGGTGGAAATTGACTCTCTAAGAACTGGCTACAGAAAAGTGCCTGGTTTCTGATTCCAGAAGGCTGACTTATTTTCTTCTGGAAATCTCTGCTGTATCTGACGTGCAGTGAAAGTAGAACAGCATGCACACTGGTGTAAAACAGTCTGTGTTCAATTGCTAGGTGTACAAGTTTCCAATGTATGCCACAACGCAAAATATTCAATGCGTTGAAATCTTCAATGACTCAAGTCTAGAACAGAGGTGATTATACCTCAAGGAATGGAAGTGATAGTAATAATACCTGAAACATTCTGGGTTCTGAATAAATGTTAGCTTTCTTTGTTCATTCTCCCACTAAATTAAGCCTTCAGATTTGTTGACAGAAATGCAACTAGACTAGACACTTTCCACAAAAGCGACAGTATTAGAATTTGCAAGAACAGATTAGGAATCTGTGAGGAGTGAGAGGCAGATGTGACAAAACCTGATTGTGTGATAGTGATCTCATGTGCTGCAATACAGACTCAGGCAGGAAGAGAGAAAACAGTCCAGAAAACAGTAGCCATTGGGGTGTGGCATATGGTTTATGTATCCTCTATTCCCTTTCCCTGTCTTTTCCCCAAAAGATAGTGATTTCATTTCTGTGTAGTGGCCATTCCCTTAGTGTTCACTAGAAGTGACAAGTCAGGGCCTCCTCTGTGACCATGATGCCAGGTAGCTGTGTTTTCTCTTTGTTCCTTTATCAGATCTTCAACTTCAAGAACTCAGTGAGAAGAGCGGCTGTGGGGTGCAGTGAATGTTAATCTCCGATCAGCAGGCTGATCAGGGAAGGAATGTTCCAACCAGAGACACACAGGAGGAAAATGACTCCAATTAATGTGACAGCTTATGATTATTTATGTTATTATTTTTGTTTTTTTATTTCTTTTAAAAAGATTGGCAAAGAGATTCATTTGAAACCAGAATCAAATAAAATTAACCAGTAAGGGGAGAATCGAATAATGGTTTTAAAAGATGCATTTCAAGTGGTACTAAAACAGTCTTGAATTATTCAAGTTTGGCTCTATTATAGAGCACCCAGAAAAACCCTACTTAACTCCCCAGGAGAGAGATTGCCTCCTAATGGGATTCATCAACATCATCACCAGAATCACATTGTTGACTCTTTATGCTCATGCATATAATTATATTGTACCTGTGGAATATTTAGAAGTATACATAGACAAAGTTTGTCTGTGTATAAAGTTGATAATTGTTGGAGATGTGTATATATTATGAATTAATGATCTAAGATCAACGTAATGATACTGTAATATTTACTATGACAGTGCAAGTGCGTGCACGTGTGATTGTGTGTGTGTGTGTGTGTGTGTGTGTGTGTGTGTGTGTGTGTGTGTGTGAATGCGTTAATCCTTACAATAACTCCATGACTAAAAGCAGTTAAGGGAGGAAACTGTTTATTTGGCTTGCACATCCTTATTACAGTCCATCATTGAGGGAACCAAGGCAGGAACTTAAGCAGGGAAGGAATCTTGAGGCAGGAACTGAAGCAGGGACCTTGGAGGAATGCTGTTTACTGGTTTATTCTTTGGTTTACTAAGCCTGCTTTCTTATATACAAGACATCACACGAGTATGTCACATGAGTCAGGTGATATGCCACTCAAGCTTAAAGCAAACTCACAATAAACAAAACATTTACAAAGATTTGAGTCTCTGGAATTGAAATTAATTTAAGCCTTTTTACTCTTGTCTCTCTCCCTTTCCAACTTATTACCCATTTAAAACAATGCAGAAAAACTCGAGGCAACTTTCTTTCAGTTTTCAAGATTTATACCATGATGAGTAAATTTACCACTATGACTTTTTTCAAATTAATTATTTGTTTAATTGATTTGTTTAATTTTTTTGAGACAGGGTTTTTCTGTGTAGCCCTGAGTGTCCTGGAACTTGCTCTTAGACTAGGCTGGCTTGGAACTCATAGACATCCTCCTAGGTAGGTACTCTCCTGCCTCCTGAGTGCTGGGATTAAAGGTGTGCACCACCACCACACAGCTATGATCTTTTTTGAAGGAAACATTCTAATACTGATACATTCTTAACATTGTGTCCTCTCATGTGGTTGTATAATGATATGTGTGGTTATCTAGCATATCCATACAATCTGTGTGAAGGCAGTGATGTTGTCAGGCAATTGCGAACAGAGGGCATGGGGAAAGGGAGGAAACATGAGAATATTCTCTGTGATTTATTTGGCTGCTTTGGAATGTTCTTAAATATTATTTGTTGTTAAAAATGAATTCCTTAAGATGGAATAATAAGAAGATGTGTTACTTTTCCTTCAACTCTTACCTAATTTTGAGTGAAAATTGTTCAATAAGCATATCAGATCCTGAAATCTCAGTCCCTGTCATCAGAGCACTATACCAGCAAATGCCTTCAAGTATTTACTCCAGCAAGTTCTTCTAAGTATTGGACAGGAAAGTCTTGAAGAGACCCAGGTGGGGTGATCACAGCACCTGCACACTCAGTCATTAAAAGATCACCCACATTGTTATTTCTCAATATTAACATCTTACTCACATATCAAATGCCTTCCAGGAATTAGCTCATTCAATTCTTAGAATAGTGACAACCTTTTCTGTTTTATAGTTAATGATATAGGTCCTAAACAATTTAAATGTGTTGCACAAAGACAAACAATAAGTAAACTAATGGAAGGGGAAATCATCAAAGGGAAGTTGCCCATGTTCACTCTTAAAAAGGATGAGGAATTTTCTTTATGTTGGACTGGACCAAGATTTCATCTTCCAAGCATGGTTGTTGCATGGAATTTTGGTATTCTCATTGCCTCAGGTCAAGACTATCTTCAAAAATTATATGGTTACTTAGTAAGTAACATTCACAACAACAATAACAAAACAAAATCCTTTTCAGAAAATTTCATGGAGAAAAAAGAATGTAAGTAACGTTTGGTAAGAGTTTATAATGACTGGTACAAAGGCAGCAAGGAGAACAGGAAGGACTTTGAGCAGAGGAGGATAGACTCCACCTGGTAGAAGGATGTGTCATTAGCCATCTGCATGACAGGACTTAAACATGCAATGGGATTTCAGTTTCTCCTTTTATGAATGAAGCTCATGCTATTTAATGTATATTTTGAGACTAGGAGTACAGCCTATGTCTAAGTGGTAAATTGGTGTGTAAATGGTAAATTGGTGTGTAAATATTATGATTCTATGTAGTCTATAGAGCGAGTATTTTGGAGTTTCATGTAAACACCTGTAAATACACAGATATTTATACACTGGGTGTAAACTCCCTCCAAAAGCCATTTGCCTTCTATCTTCTCCCCTCTTCCCTCTACCTCTCTAAGTCACTGTTCCACTGTAGGGAAGAGACACTGGCTAAGGCAGTTTATATAAAAGAAGTAATTTCATTGTGGGCTGACCTACAGTTTCAGAGAGTTAGTCCGTTATCATCATGGCAGGGACATGGTAGGAACATAGTGTCACACATGGTGCTGTAGAAGTAGTTGAGAGCAGTATCTTGATTCATTGGCAGAGAGATAAAGACTAGGCCTGGAATAGGTTTTTGAAACCTCAAGGCCCATCCCTAGTGGCCTACTTCCTCCAACAAGGCCATACCTCTTACTCCTCCTAATCTTTTCAAACAGTTCCACTCTCTGATGACTAAGCATTCAGATATAGGAACCTATGGGGGTCATTCTCTTTCACACCACCACATTCTCCTCACCTTCCCTTTCTCTCTCCTTTTCTCATTTCTTTTCTCTTTGGTTTAATTTCTTCCTTATCTTGCTCTGTGGCAGTCAAAGGGAACTGCAATATTGCCCTCTTATCATCTTTGCCCATCACAATAACCTTTCTTTAAGTATAACAATTCTTCACCAAATTAAAGTGTATATTTGGAAGAAAAGAAATTGAGTGCCAAGTAATTTTAGGTTTCCTGGAAAAAGAATGAGTTGACTCTTTTCTTCAGGTCAGGGCGCTTACAAAGGAATAATGCACAATGGGCTCAGTCAAAGTCATGCTGACAATTTTTTTTTTTTTGGTTTTTCGAGACAGGGTTTCTCTGTATAGCTTTGTGCCTTTCCTGGAGCTCACTTGGTAGCCCAGGCTGGCCTCGAACTCACAGAGATCCGCCTGCCTCTGCCTCCCAAGTGGTGGGATTAAAGGCGTGCGCCACCACGCCCTGCTCATAATTAATCTCTGCTCACATCTCATGCTGACAATTTACCTACAGAGCCTTCTCAGAGAGTATATTTCAGAGGCAGTTGGTCATCACACATGCCCAGCAGCTTAAACACAGAGAAGCCAATGACACTTTAGTAGGAGAATCACTAAAACATGTATCACCTTTAGTCTATTCAGAATCAAATTGTTTTTTAGCATTTATTTTTTCCCTAGTTAAGTTTCAATTCATCTGTGAGTCTGTCAGGATGACAGAAACTCATTTGGAATCCACGAAGACAACTGACATAAAGTGCATTAAAAAATAAATTGTTGAATTCAAAGAGTGAAAGCTTTAAATCACAACAGTTAAGTCAGTGGGGCAAGATTGATATCGGACACTGTTCTGTTCATGTTATTAAGAAAGTGTCCCAGCCTTGAAGAGACCTTGTCACTACATAGCGTTTGTCTATGTAAATCTATGTAAATAAGAATGGAGAGAATATATCTATTGTCAAGATACAAAAAGCTACCTCAAAGTAATGCCTCAAAGCAACAAGTCATACATAGAAAACATCAAAATCAGAAAGAGTCTTAGAGCTTCATGTATACACAATTTCCTTATTGTGTACATGGGAGAATGAAACCCTCATGGGAAGAGAAGAGCAGGTGTATTATAAATGCAAGAGTTCTTTCATTTAAATCAAGGAGTCTACACGAGGGTATAAGGACGTCACTGAGAAACCTTAAGATTTCTGGAGAGAACATTCATCTCTCTCTCTCTCTCTCTCTCTCTCTCTCTCTCTCTCTCTCTCTCTCTCTCTCTGTGTGTGTGTTTGGTCTTGCTTGGCATGCATTCTACCTTTTGTTTGTATCTTATTTTATTCTTTGGTAACTACTCTTTCTTGTTGTGTGGCTTTTGTTTTGTTTCATATTTCTGGGGATCAAGCAAGGCAGTCTATTACTAAGTTACATAATCATCCACCTGCTGCATATGTTCTTGATGAAACTTTCATTTCTAGTATTCACCCCTCCTAAGACATGGGATTCTCCATACAAATTGAATGTACCAGCCTCACTCTACAGGGAGGCAAACTTTTGATCAAAGAGGCAGAAATGTGGAACATCTTGAGAACTGACTTATTCTGCAAAGCCATACTGAAGACACCACCCATTTATCCTGCCTTCTCAACCCTTCAAAATTCCTCTGGGTATTTTGCTTTTTCATATTCTACTTTAGCTCTGTGAGCTGCCTATTAACATTCTATTCATGTTTCTTTTGAATTAGGTACTCTCTGTTACCTATAATAAAAAATTCTCTAACATATATTGCACATATAGAGTAGATATAATTATTCTGTATTCACAAGATATTAACATGAAAAATTAATGTATATTAAAACCACTTGCTTAGAGAATAATACTTAGAGACCAGTAAATACCATTTGAATAGCTTTCCTATAACAGTCTCATCTCTATGTTAGGCTGTTGCTGAGATGTTTAAGGCAATCAATGAGTCACATGTTTAATCTTCAACGAATAGTCTAACTGAAGGAATATTCTTACCTTTTGATTCCTTGAGGTTCTAGCTAATACATCCAACCACAGCCAAGGCAAGTTCTTCTCAGCACACTCCTTACCATGAAGGAATCTCCTAGCATTACCATCATTTGTGATTTGGATTGACAGTCTCACCACATCTCATTTTGTGTCTTATTTGTTCAACATACTTCCTAGGTAATCTCTTTCCTCTTATTCATTATAGGTAACAGACAGATAATGAAACATAGTCCAAAAATCAATATTAAATGGAAAACTATAGAATTTAAACATATTTAAAATTGTATTATTCTGAGTAGGATGGTAAAAATCTTCCAACATACTTCTTTGTTTTATAATCCTTGGTTACCAGATTATCTGCTATATCTCATGGGGTACCATGTCACAGAATATGAAACAACAGATTTTTCTGATGCTGTGTGTCAATGCTGCTGAAGACATACGAAAAAATAGAATACACACAAGATTTGCTATCACCCATAGCTTCAGACATTAATTGGGAGGGTAGATTTTTGAAACATACCACTCACAGATAATGGGGAAGGCTATTGTGTATAAGAAGGATTCTCTGACTTGATACTATGGCAATGGTCAAAGGCTCATGGCTGGTCAGTTCCTAGGCCAATAGAAGTGAATTTACTGCTTCTATTTTGCTAAAAGGGCATGTCATCAAACTGCCTCCTAAATGCCTTCCATTTATATGCCTAGACTAGCGTTACCCTCAGCGTCTGTCAGAGAAGTGTGTTTTTGCAGTGAACGACAGTTCATGCAGAGATTCAAGGTGTTTAAAATAAGTGAGTGCTGAGTGCTCAGCCATCAAGAGGACATCCATAGCACCCCTTCCAAAGCTCGGGGAACATTATGGAAGAGGAGGTGGAAAGAAAGTAAAGGTTGGACCATAGGCAGGAATGTCACAAAGTGCTATCTTCTGGGCATGGTGTAGTCATTACACTCAGGAACATGTAGACGTTACTGTTGTTTGCATAGGGTTTGCACAAGATAAGACCCAACATTTAGTGATGGATGGGAGAAGGGCCCATAGAGTCAGTCTTTCTGCAGGAGGCTACTGAGAGTTGATGGCTACTGGAGGATGGGAAGTCATTGTCTCCCATGGAGTAAATATTAGTGAATTGCCCACACTCCAGAGGATAGCTCAACACCCATGCCAATACAGGTAGTCCTGGTTAAAACCAGCAGGTCAAAAAAACAAATAAATCAGTCAAACAAAACCAAAAAAACCGTGATAGTGGGAGCTGGACTCATTGGGAAGAGGAGCAAGGTAAGAAGCATGGGTGCTGAATGTAACCAGAATGCATATAAACAGATATGAAACTGCCAAAGAATAAATTAATTTATTAAAAAGAATTTTCTTTCATCCAGTTTTCCAGATCATCCTCCTTTATTTCTGACTGAGGGCCCAGAAGTGGACTATTGACCTTTCATCTTACTGTCAGTCTTGAATTATGATGACATGTGCACTCTGTAAGATAACTAGACCTTCTCTGTTACACTCTCTTTCTCTTCAGTGCTTGTTAGCATAGAGTTTAATGCTTGAGTTGCTACCCTCAGTCTGTTCAAGGCAGTCTAGGCCTTCCATGTTGGACCTCATCATTCTCTCAGCCTCTACGCATTACTGAACTCCAGTTCCTCATTTGAGGGTACAGTGTTCATAACAATAGTATTTTATTATTTTTTGGTGTTACTGTTGTTTTTGTATTGTTTTGTTATAATGCTTGTCACAGTTTTTAAGCTTCTGGTTAAGTGAAAAGTTTTTAGGTGTTCATTACTACAGATTTTAGGTACTTAATGTTAAGGCAGCAGAATCTATTTGTTTCTTAGCTCAGGAGTTACCATATCTGAGTATTTAAAACTAGAGATCAGTTCAGGAGGTCAAACATGCAGAGATCAGTGAAATTTTCTGAAGTCAGACTATGCTGAGTTTTAGTCCCTCTGGAACTTCTAAAGGAAAGTCTGTTTCTTGCCTCCATCAACTGAATGAAGTCAACCTCCTTTCGCTTGTAACCACATCCTAAAGTCTGTTTCTTCAGCTTCATCTCTGAAATCTCTTGCAGTCACACATGATTGCATTTAAGGCCCAACCAGCCAATCCAAGACGATCTCCTTGTTTTATTGTCATTAACGGAGTCAACTCTGCAAAGCCCTTCCCTACCCTTTTGCTGTGTTGAGAAGGGAGCACAGATCCTAGCCCATGCTAGGTAAATGTACCATCACTAAACAACATCCACACCTTGCAAAGTCACGTTATGTCATGTAAAACCCACAAGGGTCAAGTTCTTAGGAAGTAAGTATGCTTTGGTGGGTCATTCTTCTACATACCTCATGTTTACACTTGCTTCCTGGCTTTGCCAATTCCAGCTTCATACAAAGCTCTCTTTGGAACTTGCCTCCGGGTGACACTGCAGAACATCTAGCTGACTGAAAGAATTTCATGCAGCAGAATGCATATTTGAATTTCAAATTTTGTTCAAGGGCCTTGATTTTTTTTGTTAATAGTAACTCTTTCAATATAGAACCAGATGGTGACTGAACATACACATACCAGCCTGAGCAAGCATAAGTAAATTTCCCTCTTATGACTGCAGATTTTCTAAAAATCAGTGGATATTCATTAATCTATAGTACATCATGCAGAGATCTTCACTATATGGATTTGTGATAGTTTAATCTGAATTTGGATGACATCAATGAATACAATGAAAACTACACAGAATTTCATCGTTCTGTACAACTGAATATTATCATATTCAAATGATATAAAAACCAAAGAAAAATTTCAATATTTCACCCATTTGTTTCTGTCTAGGTATTTGACTGAAATTCTTGACCTATTTTAGTAGCTATTAAATCACTTTTCAACTTTATTCTGAGCATCTCCTCATCTCTTCTGATCTATTGTCTGCAAGTCTGAGTTTCTTCTCCCACACATTTTTAACATGATGAAAATTAGTTTCTTATTTTTTATGTAAAAGTAACAGACATTGCAAATGTATTCTCTTATCGTTCTGGAGGTTAAAATTGTAAAATGGATTAGTAGGGCTATGCTTCTGTAACTTAAGTGGAGAATTTGTCCCATTGCCTTGGCTGGTTTTCAGAGGCAGCTTGCATTCATTGGCTCATAGTACCATCCACCTGCCAGCGGTACACCATCCTTCAAACTCCGTCTCTTTCTGCTTGTTTTCAAATTGTGTCTACTCGGACCAGCCCATCTTCTCCATTAAAATACTGCAATTATACTGTATAATGCAGTTAATCTAGGATAACCTCTTCCTCTCAAATCATTAACTTAATTGTTTCTGGTAATATACTATTTCTTGGGATTAGAAAGTAGGGTCAACACTGTTCAGCCTTCTATATGAAGTTGGGCATGTTCTTAGAGCCATGTCTCCATTTCTTTTGTAAAAATTCTTTTTTTTTTTGGTTTGGGTTTTTTTTTTTTTTGGAGATAATATAATTGCAACATTTCTCCCTTACCTTTCCTCCCTCCAAACCCTCTCATATATCTGTCCTTGCTCTCTTTCAAATTCATGTCTTTTTTATTGTTGTTATTGCATACTTGTATATGTAGGTACATATATAATCCTAAACATAACCTAATCATCTGTGATGTGTACTAGCACAAAGAGGCAAAGCTGTTTTAAATAAACATGATAAGTATATTTTAATTTTTTCTTTATTTTTATTTAATGTGTGTGGGTGCTTTGCCTACGGATGTATCTGCACCATGTGCATGCAAACACTTGAGGACGCAAGAGGGTGTCAGATCCTCTGGAGTTCAAATTAAAGATGACTGTAAACTAGGAACTGACCCAGAGGCTGAGTTATCTCTTCAGTCCTTGAGAGATATGTTTTTAAGATTGGTGTAGTGTGAGGATCATTTATTAAGTGAAACCTGGACAAAATCTTCATTAGTAAAAGCACAGACTCACCTAATGTAAGAAATATTTTCCTTAACTTTAAGAAGTTTCCGGTTTCTAGTTCGTTGCCACATGGTCACTATTGCATGTACTGTTTGTAACCTTTTGGTGAGTGACAGAGCAAGGATGCTGGAGAAGGGCAGGATTTGGAACATGGATCCACTTGCCCTGACTAAACTAGAGAGACACAAATAATGAACACAAACCAGGATCCAGTGAGGCCATGCACTGACTGGCTCTCAACTGTCAGGGAGAAGGTGGTGGGTCTAATTTGGGCTGGTATGAACATGATTCTGAGAATTTGGAAGGAAGATGGCATAGAATGTCTTCTTTGCCAGTCTGAGGATGTTGGCCAATTCATTTTACTTCTATAAGCCACAGTGAGCTCAGCTCATTGACCTCTAAAATTTTAACTATTACTAAGTCTGAAGGATCAACCTTGGCATTTACTGATGTTGCCTTTCTTGCTTAATCTTTCATACTGATGAAAATATTGGTTGCAAGTTCTGGGAGAACTTTTTTTTTACCAAAGAAAATTGCTACTTCTCAGGAAGTGGCAGAGAAGTGTTTATCAAGGCATCTTGCTTACAGCAATAATAAGAAATGTCAGCAGAGGGGGGAAAGTGAATTGAACAGTTAAGTACTTTGTGATCTGAGGCGGAGAGATGTTGTAAGAGCAGAGACTGTTCATGTTACAGGAAATTTCTACTCTTCTAAACCCGTAACAACATTACAAGTTCTGTACAGATTTTCTCTGTTTACCTGACTATATTTAATGAAGAGTTTACAATTACTGATAAATGTTGTGTGTTTTGGGGTTACTGAAATGTATTCTTTGGTGGCTATGAAAATAAAAATGCACTAACTTAAACTGTGGAGGAAAATCACTCTGTGTATGGACAGTTCTAGAGCATCCCTGCACAACACTTAAGCATGTGTCTGTTGTATTTCATGCATTCCTTTATTTAACTAGCCAGCAAATGTTTGTTGAATAGATAAGCCGTAGGCTAAACTGACTATTGATTAAAAGACATTGAATTAAACAAAAGTCCTATAACTGGCCATTTTGGGGGGGGGGAATAAATGAGTAAGTTAACTGTTGGGATTTGAACCTCAGATCTTCTGTCACCAACTGCATTGCTTTGGTTAAGTTATTCTGACTTTATCTGTTCCTGGAGCACAATGATTTGAAATAGAGTCCATGTAAAATACTGAAAATGGTCTATTGTAGTTAGATTTCTGTTGCTTTGACCAAGAGCAATTTGGGAGTAAAGAGTTTATTTCATCTTACCACTTCTACATGGCAATCTATCACTGAGGGAAATAGAAGAACTCAAGTTCTTAAGGAACCTGGAGGCAGGAACTGAAGCAGAAGCCATAGAGAAAGGCTGCTTAGTGGCTTACATCATTGTTTACTCTGCCCTTAACTTATACAAACCAGGCAGACATTCCACTGCTCATAGTGGGCTGGGTCCCACTACATCAATTATCAATCAAAAAATGCTCCCACAGACTTGCCAACAGACCAATCTGATGGAGTCAATTTCCCTGCTGAGGTTCTCTCTTTCCTGATGATTCTAGCTTGTGACAAGCTTACAAACAAACAAACAAACAAACAAACAAACAGCAACTAACCAACACAAGACAGCTACCAAACTAATCTATGCTCTTTGAAAGTCCCAACCAATAACAAAACAAACAAAATATAATAACAGCTTTAAAAAGAAAACCTCATAGCTGCATCAGCTTAAAGAATATGGAATATTTGCATATATCATTCATATTTTCAATTATCACATCATATTTAAAGGAGAACATTGTGCAAAATTCTCAAACAACTAATGAAATGGAAGAAAATACAATTAAAGCCCTAGTTCTCCTAAATTTTATTTTAACTGGAGACAATCAGTAAATTGAAATTCAACACCTACTTAAGTTCTAAAAGATTAAAAAAAAATAATTTGGTGATGCCCCCCGCCCTACAACCAAGTGCAGTCACTATGTGAGCTAATTTGAGTGAAGGCAGAGTCAGGGTACACACAGAACAACAGGGGATTCTGAAACCTCTGCCAGGCTCTAGTTTTTGGTCTAGATTTTAGTGACAAGGGCATGGTTCCTTTGCAAAATTCAGCAAGCCCTATGTTTATTAAATTTTTGCTTTTCTGAATGAATATTGCTTTTTCAATAAAAATAGTTGTAATATACAGTGACTCCATAAAGGTATGATCAAAGCAAATATTAGCTATGTTGAAATCATAAATCTTATACCCTCATATGTGGAGAGGAACTCACTTCTGAATGGAGTTGTGGACAATTTTAGGCATAGTAATTTGAGCTAGAACCTCAGTACTAGTGGAGTACTGAGCATTTAAAACATGTGAATGGTTCCTGCTATACATTCAGGGAAGCATAATGAGTCAGACTGTGGCCTGTGAAATCAGAACTCAATTTAAACTCATGGATCGTATTTTAAAATCTATGTCATTTAGACTATCAAACTTTTTGAGCTGTCTCTTTTTCCATGTGGAAAGTGAGATGAAAGTCCTTGTTTTCCATAATTATTGTACTGTCAAATGAACATAATATCAAAGCCTACACAATGGCTTTGTCATACATAAAAGTTCTGGCATTACTAGGAGACAGTTTCACAGCAAACTCCTAGATCCTGCAGCTCTTACTGTCTTTCCACCCTCCCTTCCCTAGGCCTTGTGCTATGGATATTGATCACTCTGTATGCTGTGAATGTGTTGCTCTGATTTGGTTGATAAATAAAATGCTGATTGGCCAGTAGCCAGGAAGGAAGTATAACATAGGCAGGACAAGCAGAAAGGAGAATTCTGGGAAATGGAAGGCTGGGTGAGGAGACCCTGCCAGCCGCTGCCATGAGAAGTAAGATGTAAAGTACTGGTGAGCCACAAGTCATGTGGCAACTTATGGATTGATAGAAATGGGTTGGTTTAGGTTATAAGGGCAAGATAACGGGAAGCCTACCACGGCCATACAGTTTGTAAGTAATATGGGTCTCTGTGTGTTTACTTGAGTCTAAGCGACTTGGGCCCAAGTGGGACTGGAGATAACTCCAGCTACAGCCTTGGGTGTAAAATTGTTTTTTATATATGTCTATTGTAACTGGGCTCCACAACTCTACATTTTGTTTTGATTGTGATATTCCATAGTGCTCTCCATCTGTTACAAATAGTAGTTTCCTTGATGAGGGGTGAGGACTATACTTATCTGTGGGTATAAGGACAAAAAATTATAGATTGTTGTTAGGGATTATGCCAGTTTAATAAATTAGTGGTTGTAGATTCTTCTCCAATAATTGTGACTTCACTGACACTTTAGCTAGGTTTCCAGGACAAGGCATTTTTTTCCCTTTTTTTGAGCATATCTTAAGTTCAAATTAAAGAGCTGTCGGTTACCACCAAGGTATGTATACCACAACTGCATTTTTAGGGTCATCATGCTGTGATGGTCTTTGATGTGGTTCAGTTCATAGGTATCAGAGCTTGGTAGAGCTGTTGGTTTTTTTTCCATCCTTTGAAAGTCTGTATGGTGCCTTCTGGTATCATAAAAGCTAGTTCTCAGGGAGGAGGCATGAAGGGCAGTTCCAGCTGAGATGTCTCTGGGTCCTGTTTCTGAAGAACATAGTGTCTTCTGCAATAGGGACTTACCTTCCATCTGTACGAGGCAATAAATATAAATGTAAATATAAATAAATATAGCAACAGAAATATGCTGTATTTGGTGGTCCTTTGGACAGCCTTGATAGAACAACTCAAAAGGGAGTGTCTCATGTCTAGCTCTGGGGTATTTGTTAGGTGGTCTTTGGCTCTGGGAGTGAGCACTGTCAGCCCAGATGAGAAAAGTTTATTAAAGTTGCATATGCATATTTATGTTTTGTAGGCATTTTTAAGGTAAATAGTTAATAATATGATTTCTAGTGGCCTTTTCAGGCACCATTTTTGCTATTTCACCCCTAGTCTTCTGTATTTACCTCTTTTTCCTGCCTACAGTGTTCCCCCTTTCCCCACTCCCCCATCAGATTACTTGTATCCTGCTGTTCTCCTTTACCCTCCTCATCCTTTCTTCTATAATATTTCTTTGTTCATTTCTGATTTTAGTGATTTGACTTTTCTCTTTCTTTCTTTTGATTAATTGGGCCAAGGATCTGTCAATTTTGTTTATCTTCTTTAAAGAACATCTCTTAGATTTGTTGACTCGTTGTATTATTTTCTTTGTTTCTATTTCATTTATTTCTGCTCTGATTTTTATTATTTCTTCATGTCAACCAGGTTTGGATTTATTTTGTTCTTATTTTTCTCACTTTTTGAGTTACATAATTAAGCCATTTGTTTGTGCTTTTATAGACTTTCTTAGTCTAGACACTTTGAATTATATATTTCCCTCAATTGACTACTTTTAATGTGCCCCAAAGGTTTTGGTTGTCTTGTATTTTCATTTTTATTCAGTTCCAGTAAGTCTTTTATTTCTTTTTTAATTTTTTCCTTTATCTACTCATTATTCAGTTAAGAATTTCTTAATCACCATGAGTTTTCATATTTTCTAGTGAATTTTTCTCTGTCAGTTTTACTGCATTATGGTCAGATAGGATACAAGGAGTCATTTCAGTTTTTTTGAATTCTTAAAGATTTGTATTGTGTCCCTGGATGTGGTCTGTTTCAGAAAAGTGTCCATGTGCTGCTGAATAGAACATGTTTTTTTTAGTGTTTAGATAGAATATTCTATAGATAGCTGTTAAGTCTCATTGATATATGATGTTAAATAAATCTGATGTCTTCTAGTTTACTTTGTCCAGATAACCTGTCTATTGGAAAAAGTGGGGTATTCAAGTCACCTAATATTAATGAATTGATGAAATCCAGTGTATATATTTTATGAAATTAGGTGCCCCAGATATCAGTGCATATATATTTAGGATAGTAACATCATCTTGGTTAACTGTTCCCTCGATTAAAATGAATTGTTCCTCTTAATCTCTTCTGATTAGTTTTATTTTATAGTTTATTTTGTCAGATACTAGGATATTGATGCCTGCTTGCTCCATGGTCCAGTTTGATTGTAATACTTTTGCCCATCTTTTTATTCTGAGGTGGTACCTATCTTTAAAACTAGAATGTGTTTCTTGGAGGGAATACAGCGATGAATATTGTTTCTTGATCCATTCAATAAGCCTGTGACAGTTGATTGGAGAACTACAGCCATTGATATGAAAGTTATAATTGAGATGTGTGTGTTAGTTGTGGTCATCATGTTGTTGATTTGTGGTGGTGATATGTGTGTTCTCAGTGGTATATTGTGTTTTATTTTATTTTTTTAAATTTTATTGAAAATAGATTCTTTCTCACACAATATATCCTGATTAGAGGTTTCCATTCCCTCTACTCCTCCCAGTTCCTCTTTATTGGGAGTTCCTGATGGCAGATGTTACAGTCTACCATGGCCTGACAGCTCCCTCCAAGCTCCACAACGTGGAGGACTCCCTCCCCAAGGCAGGGGACTTCTCTGTTCTCTACCTAACCTTGTTTCTAGGACTGGATACCTGACTTATCTCTAGTGTAATCCTTGACACAGTCCCCCGCATAGGTTTTTCCCCTGCTACTCGTGGTAATTCGACTTGTGCTAGGAGCCTTATGATAGGAACATGTTGTTTAGTCAAATTATGAGATGTCTCAGCCTCTGTCTCCATCCTTTATATCTCTCCTCATTCTGGAATAGAGTTGAGTTGTCTCACAGAAGCTGTCTCTAGAAGGCTATTTCTGCCATGTTCATAGGCCACACAAAGGTCTGTCGCCACTTCTGTCCTTTTGTCCTCATGGACTGCTAGCCAAAAGACCTCAAGGGAAAAGGAGACCCCATACCTCTCCACTTCCCCTCATCTCCAGATCCATCCCCTTTTTGTCTCTCATTAGAAAAGAACAGGTTTCTAAGAGATGACAACCAAACATGACAAAATAAAATATAAAAGATGAAGCAAAGGCTGATCATAATGAAATTGGACACAGCAATCCAGCAGGAGGAAAAGAGCCCAGGAGCAGGCACAACAATCAGAGACCAACTCATTCTCACAGTCAGAAGTCCTATAAAAATACTAAGCTAATTATACACAAAGGACTGGTGCAAACCAGTGTAAGTGCTGTGCTTGCCACTTCAGTCTCTGTGAGGTCATATGTGCCTTTTTTAGTTGACTCAGAGGGCCTTGTTCTCCTGGTGTCCTCCATGCCCTCTGGCTCTTACAATCTTTCCACATCCTCTTCTGTGGGATTCCTTGAACTTTGAGGGGAGGGATGTGATGGGGACCTCCAATTTAGACTCTCTTTCTGCATAGTGCCTGGCTGTGAGACTTTTTATGTGTTCCCATTTGCTGTGAGAGGAAGCCTCTCTGATAATGACTAGATAAGGTACTGATCTATGAGGATAGCAGAATATCATTAGGAATCATTTTATTGATATTTACATGTTTATTTATTTAGGACAATAGTGTTTGGTTTCGCCCTAGGTGTCTGGACTATCTAGTCTTTGGTTCTTAGTCACTCAAGTAATGGTAGGTGTGGATTCTTTCTTGTGAAGTGGGACTTAGGTTAAATCAGATATTGTTTGGCTACTCCCATAACTTCTATGCCACCATTGCCCTGGCATATTTTGCAGACATGACAGATTGTAAGTCAAAGGTTTTGTGGCTGGGTTGGTGTCCATATTTCTCTTTTGGTAGCTTACGGAGTACCTTCCCACACCAAAGAGAGTAGAATGTTGCTAGAGTTTTCCTGCCTGGCCCACAGTCAGGATAAATCTCTTTCACCTGCCAGCCCCACAGCCGCTCAGACCCAACCAAGTAAACACAGAGACTTATATTGCTTACAAACTGTATGGCCGTGGCAGGCTTCTTGCTAACTGTTCTTATATCTTAAATTAATCCATTTCTATAAATCTATACCTTGCCACATGGCTCGTGGCTTACCGGCATCTTTACATGCTGCTTGTCCTGGCGGTGGCTGGCAGTCAGTGACTCCTTCTGCCTTCCTGCTCTTTTAATTCTCTCTGTTAGTCCCGCCTATACTTCCTGCCTAGCCACTGACCAATCAGTGTTTTATTAGCAACACATTTGCCATACAGAACATCCCACAGCAGTAGAATGTTGGAGTGAAGGCTCCATGTAGGCACCTGTTCAACTTCTTTAGGTTCATTGAGTCGTATGGACATTGTGTTCAGTAATGTGCCCCATTGTCAGCTTGCAGAGATCAGCCTTGCCTTTTGTCTTTACAACAGCCTGAATTATTTAGGGATCCCTGTAGCTGGAGAGTTTCTCTCCAGCTCTCACCAAACCCCGCCAGTCCCAGCGCCCACTTATAAAATAAACACACTGACTCTTCTATTATTTAAACTGCTCGGCCATTAGCTCAGGCCTACCATTGTCTAGCTCTTACTCTTATACTAAGCCCAATTTTGTTAATCTATATGTCGCCACGTGTTCCGTGGTTTTACCTGTTGCCTCTATATGATGCTCCCTGGATGGCAGCTGGTGTCTCTTCTCCCTGCCTTCCTGTCCTTTCTTTTTTTCCTCTCTGCTAGTCCCACCTATACTTCCTGCCATGCTACTGGCCAATCAGTGTTTTATTTATCAAACAATCATCCACAGCAGATCCCCTTGGTCAACAACTCAGTTGAATGCAACTTAGTCACTCTACTGTAAGCCTCATCTGGCTACAAGAGATGACCAGTTGAGACTCCATATTCTACATTGCTAAGAGTCCTCTTTAGGACCAACTTCATAGATTCCAGGAAGTTTCTATTGCTCTAGTTTTCAGCAACACCCTCCTAATTCCAGCCATCTCTCCCAATACTCTCTTCCCCTACCCATCTCCTCCCCAACTTATCCCCCAACTCCTACCCCCATCTGCCTCTAGTCCACCAAAAAAATCTATTCTATTTCCCCCTCTTCTTAACCTAACCTCTCTGAGTCTGTGGATTGTTGCTTGCTTATCACTTACTTAACAGCTAATATCCACTTATAAGTAAAGTATACATACCATGTTTGTCTTTCTGGGTCTGGGTTATCTCACTCAGGAAGATTATTTTTCTAGTTCCATCCAGTTGCCTGCGAATTTCATGATGTCATTGTTTTTAACAGTTGAGTAATACTCCATTGCATAAATGTACCATCTTTTCCTCATCCATTCTTTGGTTGAAGAAGATATAGGTTGTTTCCAGTTTCTGATTATTATGAATAAAGCTGCAATGAACATGCTTGATCAAGTGTCTTTATGGTAGGATGGAGCATCCTTTAAATATATGCCCAAGAATGGTGTAAGTGGGTCTTGAGGTAGATCAAGTCCCAAATTTCTGAGTAACTGCCATATTGATTTTCATAGTGGATGTAATTTGCACTTCTATCAGCAATGGAGGAGCATTTCCCATACTCTAGGACCTCTCTAGAATGAGCTGTCACCTGTGTTATTGACCTTAGCCATTGTGACAAATGTAAGATGGAATCTGAAAGTTTTGATTTGCATTTCCCTAATGGCTAAGGGTGTTGAACATTTCTTTAAATGGTTCTTAGCCATTTGAGATTCCTTTATTGAGAATTCTTTATTTAGATCTGTTCCATATTTTTAATTGCATTATTTGTTTTCCTAGTATCTAATTTCTTTATATATTTTGAATATTAGCCTTCTGTCAGGTGTGGGGTTGGTAAAAATCTTTTCACATTTTGTAGGCTGCTGTTTTTTCCAAATTCCAGTCTTCTTTGCCTTATAGAAGCTTTTCAGTTTCATGAGGTCTTATGTATTAATTGTTGATCTGAGTGTCTGCACTATCAGTTTTCTGTTGATCTGAATGCCTGTACTGTCAGACAGTCTTCTCCTATGCCAATGTGTTCAAAGCTATTCCACATCTCTTCTATCAGATTCAGTGTGTCTGGTTTAGGTTGAGGGTTTTGATCCACTTGGACTGAGTTTTATTCAGGATGGTAAATATGGGTCTATTTGTATTCTTCTTCATGCTGATTTCCAGTTGGGCAAGTACCATTTGTTGAAGATGTTGACTTTATTCCAGTATGTATTTCTGGCCTTTTTAAAAATAAAAAATCATGTGTCCATATGTGTTTGAATTTATGTCTGGGTCTTCATTTCAATTCCACTGATCAATGTGTCCATTTTTATTCCAATACCACAGAGTTATTATTACAATAGCTCTGCAGTACACCTTGAAATCAAGGGTGGTGATATTTCTGGGAGTTCTTTTATTGTTCAGGACTGTTTTAGCTATCCTGGATTTTTTGTTTTTCCATATGAAGTTGAGTATTGTTCTTTCAAGGTCTATAAAGAATTGTGTTGGGATTTTGATCGTGATTGTTTTAATCCTGTAGATTGCTTTTTGTAGTATTACCAATTTTTATGTGTTAATACTACGATAAACATGGGAGATCTTTCTATCTTCTTATATCTTCTCCAATTTCTTTCTACAAAGACTTGAAGTTTTTAATTAAGCAAGTCTTTCACTTGTTTGGTTAGAGTTAGCTGAAAATATTTTATAATGTTTGAGGCTATTGTGAAAGATGGTGTTTCCCTAATTTCTTTCTCATTTCCTTTTTTTTTTTCATTTTTATATAGGAGTAGACTGATTTTTTGAGGTAATTCCCTGAAAGTATTTATTAGCTGTAGGAGTTCCCTGGTGGGGTTTTAGGGCCACTTCTATATACTGTCATATCACCTGCAAAAAATGATACTTTTGACTTCTTCCTCTCTAGTTTGTATCCACTGATCTCCTTCAGTTTTCTTATTGCTCTAGGTAAAAGTTTAAGTGCTATATTGAATAGATATGGAGAGAGTGAACAGCCCTATCTTGTTCCTGATTTTGGGGGAATCGCTTTGGGTTTCTCTCTCTTTACCTTGATGCTGGCTATAGGCTTGCTGTTATAATATTGCCTTTATTATGTTTAGGTATGTCCCTTATATCCCTAATCTCTCCAGGACTTTTGTCATAAAGGGGGTGTTTATTTTGCCAAGAGAATTTTTTTTGTGTGTCTAATGAGATGATGTGTTTTTTTTTTTT
>CABHPR010119577.1:9400-34731 GCA_902168415.1 Peromyscus melanophrys
ACACACACACACACATACACACACACACACACACACACACACACACACACACACGCACACATTGACAAATCTCTAAGATCAACTTGCTGAGTCCATCTTTTCTGTGACACCCAGCTTCTTTGAGTCCATTTCCTCACAGCATAACCAGAATAGTAACATCTGGGTTTGGAGAGATGGCCTAGCAGTTGGGAACACTGCTCTTGCAGAGGAACCTGGTTTGGCGTCCAGCATCCACACGGTGGCCCACAACTCATCTGACACCCTCTTCTGCCTCCTTAGGCACCAGACATGCTCAAACTGTACATACATGAAGGCAAAACGCCCACACGCATACATGAAAATAAATTTGCAAAGAAAAGCAGTGGAACTCCCCATCATGATGTTATACACTGACACTGTTTTTGACCGATTTCTGCTGAAGTAAGAAGAAACAATCTCACAGGGCCCTTTCTCTGTCCTCCATTCAGCTCTGCTCAGAACTGCCCAGCTTCTCACTCATTCAGAGCTTCTACTCTCCACAACACCAATGGTCCAGAAGTGTGTAACTGCAAGGCTACAGGTCAAGATTTTAGCATCAAAATAGGCTCACTTTCTGTGTTATTATCTTGATCTGCCTTCCTTTGGTCTGATTTCATCTAGCAAACTATGAAATGGCATCTGTCTATAAACCTGTCTTCTCTCATTATTCTTTTTTATGATGATTTCTCTGACTCTCACAGTAGTCCAAAACTTCACAGATTACAAACAGGAGTATAGTGTGTACTTGTATATACATACATGTATCGTTCACACAAATGCACAATCTGTATGTACTCTCTGTTTCTGTGGCTCAACATAACCTCACCTTTCTGTCTACATTTGACCTTGTGAAACAAACTTACTTCATTATTGGCCAATAAAAGTAAATTCAGTAGCACCAGGGCCCCCCCTTCTGTTCTCAGAGCTGCCTGTGAGTGCTGAGGAGGTCTTCACAGCGTCATGGTGCCTGCTGGTTGGAGAACCTGGTCAGGTTTTTGTTGCTCATTGGCCTGGCTTTGCTGAGGCGTCTAACTCTTTCTCTTCTTGCTGTGTAGCACACTGCATGTTACTTATCCTAATCACAAGGCCTCAGTAAGCAGAGTCTCACCTCTGCTCCCCTCTCTGCTGTAACCCATGCAGCAGACACTGTGAACGTAGCTAAGACTCTGATGATGGAGGCACGTGCTTTTGGTTTGTACTTCCTCACACACGCAAAGGGCTCTGTTGTTTTTCTCATGCAGCCCTGATCTCTGGAGCTCAGCTCAGAAAGGCCAGTTCAGGACTTGCTCTCACCTCCTCTGAACTCCTTTCTTGCCTCTGGACTATAGACATTTCACCTATTGGAGTGGAAAACTGACTTGTATTTTCTTGTGCATTCTCAACCTCACTTAGGCCTCTGGCTGTGGACACTCAATTGTTTTTCACCCCCCCCCCCAAAAAAAATTTATTCTCAACTATTTTTCCCTCATGTAGGTTTCAAGTTTCCTTCCTTCCTTCCTTCACTATCTCAGATAGCCCAGAGTGGCCTTAAAGTCACTATGTAGCTGAGACTGGCCTTGACCTTCCAATCCTCCTGTCTCCACCTCCCAGGTACTAGAATTATAGGCATACTCTACTGTGCCCAGCTAAGCTTAAATTTCTGTTTTGATACTGAGACGCCGAAAAATGAATGTTTAGTTATTACATTTCTGCTGGTAAAATTATTCACACAGTGCAGCAAACCTCTTGCGGCTCATCTGATAAGGGATAGAGCTGTGGTTGGAAAACAATGTCAGGAAGGGCACATCAGTTTTTCAAACATTATCACGTTATGTCCAGACCCGTAGTTAATCAAGACCCTGGCTTCCTCTTACTGTCCCTCTCACTCTCATTAAACACCCCCAGCTGTCCCTGGATAGTTTAAGTCCCCCACTGCAGGGCACAAGAGAGTTTGATATTTTGTCTTTAGTGGCACCTGTCATACTGAGCCAAATATTTATCTTCTTTCTTTGCAAGAGAATGAACATAGTACAGGCAAGTGTCACATTCTGTTCGGTTTTGCATTCCACAGCCCGGCACTTGCCAGATGGTAACCACTATGGATGGCATCATTGAATACGTGGTTAAGGCGACCCAATTACCTTGATAACTGTAAGGTGGTCCTTTGACTTCAGGCATGAGCATCTGTTTCTTTGGGGCATTGGGTTTTGCCTCATTCTTTCCCTTTGTGACTGGCTTCATTGTTTTACCCATTGATTATTACCTGTCAGTGAGGTATCAGGTTCAGGGGACTCCCTATGTGGATGCTAAGGGCAGTTAGTAGAAACGCTTGCTCTTTTTAAAAACCCATTAGTTATTTCTCTTGTTCTCTCTAGCTTTTCCAAGCTTGAAGGCCACTTCTCAGGGAAGGATTTTACAAATGGAATTCAGGTCTT
Source organism: Peromyscus melanophrys (assembly GCA_902168415.1). Lineage (NCBI taxonomy): Eukaryota > Metazoa > Chordata > Mammalia > Rodentia > Cricetidae > Peromyscus > Peromyscus melanophrys. The sequence goes on from CABHPR010119577.1 coordinate 11,833, forward strand.
CCTATTAGGATGTTTCACTGAAATGCAATTACTTCTTGGGAATTATCAAAGTTTTAATTCGTTTGCAATTGCACACTCTACTCGTGGCTGCTTGTTCAATGTCCTTCTTTACTACCATCCAACAGGGCCTGCAGGGAAACCACATCCTTCCGTCACCTCATGTCCCCAGAACCCAACACATCGCCTCTAGCATGTTAAGTGCTTAATATATATTTGTGGAAGGAAAGAAAAACTAGTCTGGAGAGACATAATAATAAAAAAGGATTTCAAAGCAGTAGTCATTTCCAATTTTTCCACTAGCCCCACTCGAGCACGGACGCACACTGTGAACATTTATTATTGATATTGGTCGTCGGGGCTCGAATCCTTTTTTAATCATTGTGGAGGAGTAGGGGTGAGAGCTATGTGACTCAAATTAAAAATGCCAGAAAAGCCAACAGTTTACTTCCTAGTCTCTCTGTCTCTGAGCTGTGGGACACAGCTCCTGTCACCAGCCATCCGGTCTTGGGTATCAGGGTCTAGCAAGGGCGGACCCAGGGCCAGAGTCCTCCTCACCCTAGGTGATTTGTTCTAATCAGAACCACTCCATGGCTGTGGCTTGAGTGTATCCTTTCCTGAGCCTCAGTTCCAAGTTACAGCCCGAATTGCATCTTTTGATAAGGTCTACTCCACTCAGCGGAGGTCAGTGCTGTGACTTACAACCCAGATTCCGGTCTGACCCCACCTTGGGCAGACCATTCAATGCGTAAGGCCTTAGTTTTTCCTCATCTGTGGGAAGGGTGTGAGACAGGGAGAGGGGACCATAAAACCAAATGGCATTGTCATTGACGTCAAAACTTTGTGATTCCGCCAACATGGTTATACACGCCGGTTCATTGGAAGGCCTGTTGCGGTAGTTTGGCAAAAGTAATGCTAGCTGGGTCCTGTAGCTGTTTGTTCTACTCTAAGCAACAGTGTCCCATCTAAGGACCTTGGCTCACCTCTAACGAACACACCTGCACCAGGTCCCTTACTCTGTTGAACAGGCACTTGTAAATTATCCCCTGTTCATGAGGACAAGCCAATGGCTTAGTCTGGGGATATCATGCTCAGTTTTAGACTTAAACTGCCAAACACAGACGGGCAAGATGAGTGACCTAATTTGTCTCCTCTCTTTCAGTCTTGGGTTTTGCTTGTTTTTAGAGTAGCGGTATTTTAAGGTTTGAGAAAATTGCAACTGGAAAGTGTGGATTTTTTTTTTTTTTTTTTAAAGCATGAGCTCATATTTTCTGCTTGGCTCATAGCCAGGGCTCGCAGATGGCAGGCGCCCCAAAGACTCCAGAAAAGTTTCTTTGCAAGTTTATGGAAGAGGGTGTGAGACAGTTGAGCTCAGTTGTTACTCTGTGGGTAAAACAAAAGGAACTCAAAGCAGAGCTGTGTAGGTGGAAGTTTCTTGGTCCCCGCCTGGCCCCATGGTCCGACAAATCTCTCTCACCTGTGGTCCTGCAGCTGCTTATAAAATAACTACACAGAGGCTTATATTAATTACAAATTGTGTGGCCTATGGCTCAGGCTTCTTGCTAGCTAGCTCTTTCATCTAAATTAACCCATTTCTATTAATCCATATGTTGCCATGTGGCCGTGGTGTTAGTAGTCTGCTGGCATCTTGCTGCTCCTTGGGCAGCAGGCTGGCAAAAATGTTTCCTTCCTGTATCTCTGCTTGGATTTCCTGCCTACCTCCAAGCTGCCTTGCCATAGGTCAAAGCAGCTTATTTATTAACCAGTGGGAACAACACATATTCACAGTGTACAGAAAGATATCCCACAGCACTCCCCTTTTCTGTCTAATCAAAAAGGAAGGTTTTAACTTTAATATAGTAAAATTATATGTAATAAAACAGTTATCAAGCAAGAATTACAGTTATGATAGCTAGTCTATTTGTATTTGGTAAAATTAAAGAAAATATTCTATCATCTATCCTATATTTGTGAGTCTAAAGTTTTGTATCTAATTGGCTCTGTTTTAGAACCTCTTTTAAAGCTTTCTCAGGTTTTAGGTGGAAATTCTTGCTCCATGTTGGAACGCCAGATGTAGGCAGAAGTTATTTGGTCCTGTCCGGCCCCACAGTCTGGACAAATCTCTCCCCACCCGCAGTCGCAGTCCTGCAGCTGCTTATAAAACAATTATACAGAGGTTCATATTAATTACAAACTGTATGGCCTATGGTTTCAGCTTCTGGCTAGATAGCTCTTTCATGTAAATTAACCCATTTCTATTCATCTATATGTCGCCATGTGGCCGTGGCATTACCGGTCTGCTGGCATCTTACTGCTCCCTGGGCAGTGGCGGACGGGTATCTCTCTTCCTGCCTGTCTCTTTCCTGTATCTCAGCTTTGATTTCCCACCTGCCTCTAAGCTGCCTTGCCATAGGTCAAAGCAGCTTATTTATTAACCAGTGGGAGCAACCTTTTTTACTTATTTTCCTCCTCCTCCTCCTCCTCTTCCCCCTCCGCTTCTTACTGTTTTTTTATTTTTTCTTCAAGAATATACTCTATAGTATAGGCTGGCCTGGAACTCACTCTGAAACCAGTATTGGCCTTGAACTCATGGCTGTCCTCCTGCCTCTGCCTCCTGAGTGCTAGGGTCACTGATATGCATTCATACTGGCTTTTTACTTTTTTTTTTGCATTTTGATAATATCATTTAGTGATAAACATACCTCACATGGAAGACAGCTGTCCCAGAAATGGCATTACTCTCTTTTAGTCTGATTTTCACTGGTTGTGGGCAAATCCATATACTTGCTAAGTAGATCTATGATAATATATCTCAGTCTTTTCATCCATCCCATACTTAGGTCAATCACACACTCTCCTGCAGTGGGCAGGACCCTCTCCTACCCGCTTCTCTTGGTGCACTGATTTCACCTCGGCCACTGACTTAGCATTGGTATCACGTGTTTGGTGATGTAATTCCAACAGTGATGTTCATTCCATCTCCTTGGCCCTTCTTTCAGGCTTTTTCCTTTCACGTCAATTCTATGGCCTCTTCCCATCGATTTCATTATTCAATGAAGCATGCAGCTGAAGCCTGACTCAGATCTGGGCAAAGGAGCTTGGTGGGAGGAAGTGGACTCCTGAGATGGCTGTGCATAGGGCAACAGGGTTTTTGTTCTTCCTAGAGACAGTGGAGCTATACTAGCACTGAGACCATGGAGAGACTCAGTATCTCATAGCCAAGGACTCCACATCCTTCCACCAGGTCTGTCACACTGAGAGGATGGGACCTCCCTCCGTAGAACCCTTGCCTGCTCTGATGGTGCAGAGGCATGTGTCCATTCAAATATTTAAGCTCATCCCCATTACCTTATGACTGTGTTAACTAGCTAGTTCACTGGCATTGAGCACACGTAGGCGACATTACTTTGTAACACTTACTGCCAACTTGAACTAGAGCTGGGGAATACTGACAGCCTTGGGTCTTCTGCAGCAAGACTTATTTAAAACAAACCGAGTTGCAGATGTGTGATTCTTTTGTACAAGCTAAACACGAATCCTGTGAATTTCCTCCCACAAAACTGTCTAATTTAAGAACTGGAGGTTTTAGTGCTTTGTCAGTGAACCAAGAGACAGTGACGGGAGTGAAGTCATTAAAAAATAAACAAGCTAGGAAGGGTGATGGGTGCTGAGGCCTCTGTTATCACTGGCTTAAGGATATCTGGGAAATAAACGTTGGAGAATTGAAATGAGATTGAATTGGGTTAAATGAGGGCTGAACGGATGAAAAGTTTAAGCCCAGTCTAAGCTCTGGAAAAATGTCACGGCGGTTTCAGAAAGTGTGTGGCAAATATATTAGAAAAGCTTAGACATTAATGTAGGTTTTTTTTTTGGTGTGTGTGTATGTTTGTGTGTGTGTGTGTGTGTGTGTGTGTGTGTGTGTGTGTATGCCCATATTTGTCACATTGCATATATGGATGTCAAAGGACAGCTTGCAAGAGGGGGTTCTCTCCTTCTCCCATGTGAGTTCCTGGGATCAAACTCAGGTTGTCCAGCTTGGTGGCAAGCACCTTTACTCTGTGAATTATCTCACTGGTCCAGATGTAGTATCTAAATGATTGATGTTTTATGCAATCTAATTTAAAATGAGGCCAAAGGAAATGGATTTGCCTCATTTTGACTTTGCACGCACACACAAGCACCACTCTTTCCACACATCTCATCCTAACACTTTCTGTCTGTGTTAGACTCGATTTCTCCTGATTGTGTTTTATTCTGAAGCCAGAAGTACCACAGTATTTAACTGGCTGTGTAAGAAAAACAAAAACAGCGCCGGGCGGTGGTGGCGCACGCCTTTAATCCCAGCACTCGGGAGGCAGAGGCAGGCGGATCTCTGTGAGTTCGAGGCCATCCTGGGCTACCAAGTGAGTTCCAGGAAAGGCGCAAAGCTACACAGAGAAACCCTGTCTCGAAAAACCAAAAAAAAAAAAAAAAAAAAGAAAAACAAAAACAAAAAACAAAACAACAACCCCACAGTATATCCAGGTCTTCTGTATCTTTTAAGAAAGAATAACATAGCACAAATGTTATAAACCTCTCTTGTTCCTCTTGAAATTCCCATAAAAGTAGAAAATATTACGGGCTTTGTGAGAACTCATTTTTTGTCAATGACTTTGGCAGCAGCACAGAAAATGGCTTTTGAGATGGCATAAAATCATGCCATGACTCACCCTCGCATCCCAGATGGGGGCTATCCAGCTGCGAACCCAAGCCTTATTCATGTCACTAATGTTTATCTGGGCATTTAGGAAAAAAGAGGCCTCACTGTGCACCTCGGGGCACCTACTCTTTACAAACAAAAGTCCCACAAAACCAAACAGAAAGGACTCCTGTGTATGTTTCTGTGGAATGATGGAAAAGCAAGGTGAGAGAGAGAGAGAGAGAGAGAGAGAGAGAGAGAGAGAGAGAGAGAGAGAGAGAGAGAGAGACGGGGTGTTTAGTCAGAATGTGTTAGAAGTGTTGAGCACAGAAGAGAAGTTTTAGCTTAAGATGCTGAAGCATGGTTGCAGGCCCTCGAGCAGGAGTCTTGGCTACTTTGGTTCATCTATTGGGGATTCACATTCTCCCAAGAGTGGAACAAACTTAGCGTTACTGAGGTTTTTCTTGCCTGCCATTAGTTTTGGAGATGAGTTCTGAAATTTTTTTTAAAAAGATTTATTATTTTTTTTTTGATCATGTGTATGTGTATACATCTATGTGTGGATATGTGCGGGTGAGTACAGGTACCTGCAGTGACCAGAAGAGGCACTGGATTCTCCGGAGCTGGAGTTACAAGTGGTTGTGAGTGAAAGCTCTCAACATGGATCCATCTCTGTCTCTTCAGCCTCCTGAGCCTTGAAATTCTTGAGTGAAGCTCTGTACCCTCAGAACATATTTTGCAAGCTCGCTCTCTCTCTCTCTCTCTCTCTCTCTCTCTCTCTCTCTCTCTCTCTCTCTCTCTCTCTGTGTGTGTGTGTGTGTGTGTGTGTCTTTGTGTGCGTGTTTCTGGGAATGGAGCACATGCTAAGCAAGTTTCTTATCACCAAACTCAGCCTCATGCTTCATTCTTACATAGCTCACAAAGGTACGTTTCCATGGCAACTCATCTCGCATCCATGCTGCTCTCTAGGTTACATACAGACAAGCTTTGGATCATTCCCATAATAATTATGCTCCTACTAATTCATATGGAAATGCACATACATCTGTATGTGCTCAAACAAGACACATGCACACAAGCTTTATTATCAGAAAAATAACATCCAGCTGTGGCACTGAAACAGAAGAGCCTCTATAAATATTTTTAACATGTTTGTACAACATGTTCGGTCTCATGCCTCTTCATAGCCCATCATGACCAGGACATCAGGAGCGGTTGTTACCTTTTTAAGTCAAATGATGGGAGGAAGAAGCAATGAGACCTTTGTTAGCACCATTCTTACATCTTCCCAAGATCTGAGGATGCTCAGAGATAAAAAGTGAGCATCACTGAATCTCAAAGATGAATCTGATCAAGAGCCTCATTCTGTTTTTGTAATTGGGGGATTTTAGCACTCCTTTTGGTCAGATCTGAGTCATGTGCTACCTATTATGTCAACGTCGTAAAACCAGGAGGGGAAGAGGTGCTGGCAATTCTAAAGTTGAAGATGCACCAAGAAAATGAAAATGAATGCAGACAAACAAAAGGGGAAGCATACCAACGTGCTGATTTAAATGTAGTTTCATTATTTATCTCAGTGGAAGAACGACAGTGTAAGAACACTTAGAAGTTAGTAATGCTCTCTTTCAAGTGGGGCCTGAAATAGCTCACTTAAAATAAAATCCAGAGCCTGGACCTCATCCTCTGGCATTAGTGCTCTCATGGAAAATCTTATTTCTTCTTTAGACATTTGTCTAAACAAATCTGTTAAGAGTGGGGATTCTAAGTGGGCATGGTGTGTCTGCTTTTCTTTTCTGTGTGCTCCACACAAAACACAGAGTCTCAATACTGCTTGCTGGTTGAATGGACAAACAGTGGTCTGTCTCTCTGCTGTTTTCTCCAGGCAGTTTCTTCCGACGGGTTAATCTTCCACGTTTCTGCTCACAAACCTCTGAGAGCGGCAGAGCATGTGGGGCTAAAACTCAGTAATATGTTTTCACAAAACCTGGAACACGTGTGTAGTCTCTCCCCTCCTGGCCTTACCTCCCTGTGCAGCTTCCTCACGTCCACACAACTTCCTCATTTGCGTATGTACAACCTCCACTCATACACGGGGTGCTGTCCCCAGAGCTTTTCCCATTTCTATCTCTCCAACTTGCCCAAGTCAGGGTCTCTGCAACACTCTTCACTATGCTCTTACTTATTCCAACAGGAAACAAACTTGCTCTCCCCAGAGCTGGTGTCAAAACCATATCCAGCTGTGTTGTGTTCTGCTGTTTATTGTGGTCTAGAGGGAGACAATTCAGGAACTGGGGCATTCTGGGATGTCCCATAGCACTCAGTTTAAGTGTCTTGTCCAAAGCATTTGCTAAAACTGTTTGTTTACTTGAACTAAAATAACTTGTTAGGATCATAGGGTACTCGTTAGGGCGACACTATTAAAGGGATTGAGTTTGGGATGGTGAAAACTCGTGAGGGTGTTTTAAATTGTATTTCTAATTATTCTGTGGCCTGAAAATTAAGGGGTTATTTTAATTTTGTGAGAGAAAATCACTTTCCATATTGCTTTGGCTGACGCTCCCCAACCTCTTTTTGTGGGAAATTTCTGTGATCTGAGCCTCAAACTTGTGAAAAACTTGGATCAGAAGAAACAACATTTAATAAAAATCTCTGAAGAAAGTGCACATTTGAATTTCAAACCAGGACAACACTTCTCAGTTTCCTGAGGCAAATGGAGATGATTTAAGGTTTCATCAAGATGAACTTATTTTCTGTCAGGTCTTTAAGTGAAAGTGGGTTGAGAACTCCAGCAAGCTGAAGAGAACTGGCATCATTTTATTATGATCTCTTGCCCCAAATGTAGGCAAAATCTGACAGCTATTGTAGGGTTATATTTTGGGTCTTTGGGTACATTCGAATTCTAAAGTGGAGAGTGGATAGGATGCGGCAAATGGGATAAAGAATTGTGCCAAGTTCTCAGAAGTCATTGAGAAGCAATCTCTGTGACCGAAAAGGGACTTTTTCCGGAGTGAAGGGCTTGCCCCTCCTTCACGCCTGTCACTCACTCTGGATTGCTCATGAATTCTCTTGACCCCGCTGTCTCTTACTTGCCCTGCGTCAGGTGGCGATGCTGATCTGTGCCGGCTTCCTGATTGCCTGGATTCCCTATGCGGTGGTCTCCGTGTGGTCGGCTTTTGGAAGGCCAGACTCCATTCCCATACAGCTCTCCGTGGTGCCCACCCTTCTTGCCAAATCTGCAGCGATGTACAATCCGATCATCTACCAGGTCATTGATTACAGATTTGCCTGCTGTCAGACTGGTCGCTTGAGAGCAACGAAGAAGAAGTCTTTGGAAGACTTTAGGTAAAATTCAGGAGCTGGAAATGAATTGTATGTTCTTTGTCTTAAAATGCTTGGCAGTTTAAGTGGACACTCGGGTTGAAGTTGAGTTCCCAAGGAGCTGGGTTAGGAGGACTTTGTTTTCAGTTCATCAAAATTTCTAAAACCAAGTCATCAGATGTGTATGGGCTAGATGACGAGCAGATACCGAGAGGCATTCCATTTTTGATCCTGGAGCAACCTGATGCCAGGTTGTGTGTATTGGAGCAATCACTAAGTATCAGTGGTTGTGAACTTCCTTTGGGGGGGGTATTAAATCCATATCAGTCCGGGAGCACCGTTCTATGTGGCAACAATAAATTCGTGTGAAAGAATTATTGGCCACTATTGTTTGAGGGCTCTTAGCTAAAATCAAGGGACTGAGGCAGAAGTGAGGGAGCAGGGTGATGAGCCCATTCCCTTCTCCTTGTTTTCTCTGTCAGGCTTTTTTAGTTATGTTCTGAGGGAGAGCAGCCATTCTTTCTCTGTGTCCAGTGAAGGGACGGATTCAAGGACGGTTAAGGCTGGGGAAGCAGCTCACCTTTACACAGGCAAAAGGCCGCAGGGTAGGAACTGTCACTTAAACACTGGCCTTTTTCATCGATGCTGTTTCTGCTGCACAGAGTACAAGAGAGTCTGAGACTCCAGAATTATCTTTTTCTGAAGGCCCAATACTCAGAGTAAAGAGCTAGGATTGTGGGGTGGGGTTCTCCTGTGTCTATTCAGAGCCTGCCTCTGGGTAGAAAGTAGAAAATGCATATTAAGTCATTGTCTAGACTGAGGAGGGAGGGAAGGCTTCAGGGTCTCCGGTCCTCTTCAGTTATTACCTGGAGACCAGGTATTATTCAACACTTCTTTCCTTTACTAATGGGTATTAGAGAAAGATCACCAGGAAGACACGGAATTTTGCCTTCTGATACCCTGCTTTACAGCTCTTCTGAACTTTGCTTTTTTTTTTTTTACTCTATAAGTACATGATCAAATAAAAATAATCATGAAATTTATAATTTAATGACAATATTGTCATTTTTGCTGTGACAAAGGGACAGGATCTACAATTTGAGACAGAAAATTAGTGCTTAAGACAGTTTATAGTAGTCGACTTTTTAGGGGCATATTAGTTGCTTAGAGCCTCAGATTGGGATGAGCTGATAATAGGAAGTTCTAGTAAATGAACAAAAGGAAGTATGGGAAAGGCCTGTGTGACAAATGTGGGTGGCCTTTCACACTGGTGATAGTGGAAGTTGTCTCTTTGGAAATGAGTGGTTAAACCCAAATGCTAACATCCGTCTCCTTAGGGAGTAATAAAGCATTGTCCCGATCAGCTATTGATTCTTTGTTGTGAATACAGGTAGGGAGAGTAATTTTCACAGAGAATTTTGGGAGAATGCGATGGGACATTTCTTTATTTAAAAATGATGACGGGACAGGGATGGCTGGAGACACACTTCACCTCACTCAGAATATTGCCTTGGACCGGCTCTGCGATTTGCACGTTTACTCGCAAGTGTGAGCAGTGCATAGATATTCAACATCCAGCAAGAGAAAGAGGGAGAGAAAGTGACTTTGGAGCCTAAGCCTTTAGAAAACTCAGTCAGGCAAGAGACCGCTCGGTTCACTTGTTCTCATGAAACATTTATGCGGAGTACAGTGACTGCTTTTCTGAAGAGGAAAGAACTCTCCCATGTTCCTCAAATTCCTGCTTCTTCTGGGGAAGCTGGCATCAGGGCTGCAGTGGTGAGGAGACCTTGGATTCCACAGGCTGGAGTGTCTTCTGGGAAGCCATTTTGAAGAGGTGTTGAGCTGTGTAGGCTTTAGAAGGGTCTGCTCCAGAGGACTGCACAAGGGTGGAAGGCATCTCTCAGCGTTTCTCTTATAAACAAAGAGAACAAAATGATTTCTTGCTTATCTTTGTTGTTGTTAAGAGACAAAGTGCTTCTCAGGTGAGGTGAAGGGATGTGAAGCCAGTTCAGAACAAGTCAGTGGACTGAAATGGGATTAACCGATGATATCTTTGCTCTTCTGTTTCTGAGATCTGAAATGTATTGGCTTTGCAGAAGAAAAAAAAATTGAATTCCAACAGAAAAGCTGCTGTGTAGAATATGAGCTTATGAAAATAAATTTTGAGTTAATTTTAACAGTCCTAGAAAAGTAAAACTCAACCTTCCATAGCCAAGTTCCCTGAATTTTGGCAGAAGGTAACGAGCCAGACAACAAACACAAAAGACCCCAGAATTCCACACATAGAGAAGACTCCTGTTTGGAATGCACTACACTCTTCACTTGGGTGTCGAGATGGAGTCTCTTGTGGATGTGTGACTAAGATATCTTAGGAAATCTGAAAACTCCATCAGCAGAGATTAGCTATTGAGTGGCCCAGGCTGGGCCTGAGTTTCAACGGTTTGGCTGAATCACTTTCCCAGGTGATTCTCATCACAGCCATCTTTGAAAGCAGAGGCCGAGAAAGGAAAATACTGGTGATGGAGGGCAGAGTTAGAGCTCTTTGTCTCAGCCTCCACGGAGACCTACGAGATCATCTGCGGCTGATGACGGGAAAGATAGTTCCATTGCTCGGGTAGAAAACAATATCCAAAGACTCACTGGGCTGTGCTATAAAGGACAGACACATTTCTCATTTCTAATACGTTAGAAGATGAAGCCCAGGGAAACCAACACCCCAAGTTCTGGGATGGCTCTTAACCATTCGGTCTCCCTGACTGCCCTAGTTTACAAGCTGCCTTTGCACGGCTCAAATGAATGAGTGCAAAAAAGCACAGGTTTCATGGAATTTTAGGGAATTTGTTGCAAAGAAGCAGCCTGTATGAGAAAGCTTTGTCCAAGAGATTTTTTTTCCCATTTTAAATATTCTGGATTTTTAGTTTTCTTCTTTTTTGAAAATTTGAAGTTTTTCGTGCCTAGCCTTTTTTTCACAGGTTGTTTTTGTTTCTTTTTCTACCACTTGATATAAAATCGCTTTTCTTCAACGCCTGAAAACTTTATAGATGTATACAATATATCTAGATCACATCTACGCTCTCCTACCCCAGGCTTCTCTGAACCAGTAGTGATGGTGGTTCAGCTGGCATGATAGCATTCTCAAGAGTGTATGGATGTGTGGGTCTAGATGCATTTCCTTGTCTCTTCTCTGTTTCCAGGCTGCACACGGTGACCGCAGTCAGGAAGTCTTCTGCCGTGCTGGAAATCCATCAAGAGGTATGAAGATGGACACAGCATCACTCATGGACACACTTACTCACATGCTTGCCTTTCCACTGTTCCTAACATTCAGTCGTGCTTCACTCTTGTTTTTAAATTATATTCTTATATTTTGTATATTTCCCCTCTTTCTCTTGAAGCCAGGGTTTGTTGGGAAATTGCAAATGGAAACTAGGCTAGGACTTGCTGAATACTAGGAAGGAAATCCCTGATACTCTCTTTTCCTTATGCCAAACCTATCCCATACCAAGTAGGATTTGCCTAAGATATTAAGAAAAAATGTTTACAAGTTTTATTTATTGGGGTATTGTTTTACTTATACCATCATGACATCTTCTTTGTCATCATCATCATCATCATCATCATCATCATCATCATCATCATCACCATCATCATCATCATCAATCTTCATCATCTTCATAATTTCTGAGTGTAGGACCAGGCACGGTGTGCCTGTGGTTCACCTAGGCAGCTGATTTAAATGGGACAGTGTGGGGCCATGGTTACTTGGTAGGCACTAGATTCTCACAGCTCTTTTCTTCTCTGCTGGCTGAGGGTCGAACTCTATGCTGGTGGTGATGGGAAGGAGTCCTCAAGGGAAATCAGCTTTGTCTGAAAACATGGTTTTCTTGTATCTCTGAATTTGATTACAAAAATAATTCCCATTGATGGCAGTTTCATTCTCCTGGGTTTTCCTTAGGTTCTAGCTAATTATATACAGTGAGTAGGATAGGGCACTACCAGCCATCAGTACCTAAGGAAGGGATTTTGTGGCAATACTGTTTGTAAGTACTGTTTCTTTTCTTTGCTTCTTCTTTGTGACCTTAATTTTTTTTGTTATTGTTCAATTTATCTCCACAAGTACTCTTTGAAACCCAAGGTTAAAGAGTTAATGAGAAGGAAGGATTTCAAAAGCAGACTTGTGTCCTTTAAATGCTAAGGAGAAGAATAAGACATGCAAATACTCCACTAGATAGGCTTTTGTTTTATCAGTGTCCATCTGATTTTTCTCTCCTTACCCTGGGGGGGGGGGAATAGGCCCAAGAAGGTGTCCTCCATGCTTGTGCGTTCTGTCTACCTCCAAGTCTACTGTGAACATAGCCTTGTTTGTCAACCTTGTTTCTACTCTTTCGATAACTGCTAGAGAGAAAAGCAAGAAGTGAGTGGCCTCTCCCCTGCACTGATGATTTATTTACTCCTTGCATTTGAAGGTTTATAGAGAACCAGCCACTCCCTCAAAGGCTCAGCCCTTTGTGTATGGCAACTTCAGCTCCTCTGAGTTTATTTTCCTTGAGGGTTGCAGTAGGGATGAAGGAGGAGTTTGTGCATGTTGTTGGCTTAGGATAAGTGTTAAGAAGATGCAACAAAAGAGCTGTGTGATTAAAGCAAAAGCTAGCATCTCTCTCTGGGACTTAGAGCTACTAAGTTAGGATTTGAGCAAGGACACACTTGTCCTTAGAAGGGAGAGGCAAGCTGCTTGTAGACAGATGTGTAATTATAGAGACATGAGGGTGGGGAACCTAGATGGAGGGGGCCAGAGGTTTAGAGCACAGATCCAGACTGCCTAGTAGTTTGCACCCTAACTCCATGCCTTTGGCAAGCTTGCAAAATGAGGAAAGGAAACAATATCAAAGGGTTGTTGTGAGGTGTAGATGAGCGACTAGGAAAAAGCTACTCAGCACTCTACCTATTAGTGAGGATGCACCCCCAACATATAAATAGCTGCTCTTACTATTAAAGTAGGTGGCAATGCTCAGCAGAAAAGTGGGCAAGAGTTGTTCTGCACAAACCCATTGGGAAGCTATGGTGTTTGCAATGTCTAGAATGACCAGTCTGGTGGCATGGTGGAGGGAGGATTTCTTGGTGAGGATGGAAGGTCATGACTGTACATTCTCACATTTATTGGGGACTTTGTAAAGCAAGTACAATTTATGAAATCCTGGATGAAGGGATGGCAGTGGCCATGGAAATGAAAACAGAGCTTTCAAATGTCTTAAGAAGTAGGAGTCCTTGGCAGTTGATTGCATGGTTACATGGTGATAGAAGAGTTATGATGGGCTTTGAGAAATCTGCCTGGGAAGTAGTATGGATAGAGAAAGAGTGTTGATTTCAAAAGACTCAAAGGATTAAGGCAAAGGAGGTGTTTTGAGGAGGTAATTTTTAGATGAGGGGGAGGGGGAGACTGCAGAGGTGAGTCCACTCAGTCTAGCGTAGTCTAACAGTGAAAGCTAACATTGACCTTTACAGGAGTCCCTAAACATAGCATGCACACTCTCATTTATTAACTAACTAAACTGTGGACTTTAGCACAGGTTTAAAGAGCATGTACAAACCAGGATTAGCATAGTGAGGAGAGAAAATAGAGTTTAAATATTAGGAGCTTTGGGGAAAGATCCTAGCATTAGTTTCTCCTACCATTTTGAAATATATGATTTAAATCCTCTGTGCTCCAAGTCCATGAGCTCGTGCTAGCTCGGGTCAGCTGTCTCTGTGCATTTCCCCATCATGATCTTGACGCCCCCATATAATCCCTCTTCCCTTTCTTTGCCAGTCCTTTCTTTAAATTGCCTTCTTTCTATGGGCAGCCATTTAAATGTAGCTTATTCCATTAAAAAAATGGACAAATGAATTTGTGAAAAGAGATTGAGAGCTTAAATGTCATATGAACTTGAAAATTTGATTTTCAAGAATTATGGTAAAATCCAAAAAACATTTCAACTATTTTCAGAGGAAGGCAGCTGTAACACATTTTGTAGTAAAACTCTATTTGATCAACCAAATGCAATTTTCTTAAGAATCAAACATTAAACTTATTTACAACTTGATTGGTAACTGCAAAGTTCATTCCATTTACTTTTTCCTTAAAAAACCATGCTCTTTGATAATCTATAGTGATGTGGACCAGATTCTGAAGAGCAATAGACAGTCAAAGAGCATGAGGAAGAAAAAATGGCAGCAAGTTCTGTTAAGTGTTGGGAAGGGCTAGAAGGTGCTATCATGCTGGTAGGTCCTACATACATCAAAATACCAGAGGGCATCCAGTGAAGATATATATGAAAAGACTAGTGTGTAGCATTTATCAGCTTTGGATTCATAATTATTTTAGTTGTGATGGAGCCAAGTCTCATTGTCCAAGGGGTCAAAGTGGTGACTATTATTCATTCCACTTTACTTTTAATTAATGCATATTCATTGTGCATATTAATGGAGTTCAATCTGATATGCATATATACACTTACATATTTATACATACATATGTGTATATGTATACACACACATATATGTATATATATATGTGTATATATATATATATATATATATATATATATATATATATAAAACAAGCAGTGACAAATATTGCCTCTCTTTATCCATTTCCTCTCCCTTCTCAATTGCTAGTTATCACTGTTTCGTTTTCAGGTCCACTTTTCTTTTAACTTTCACACATGAAAGATTATTTAAATTATTTAACTCAATGTAATATACACCAGTTATAGCTATTTTGTTACAAGTGATGGAATATTTATCTTCTCTATGGCTAAATAATATTCCATGTGCACAGCATACCCCTTCCAACACATTGTCTTTCTCTATTCACCTGTCTACAGGTACCTAGGTTGCTTCCATATTAGGAAATGGTAAATAGTTTTCATGCTTCTGGTGAAAAGTTGGCAAGGGCAAGATCTTCAAAAGTTATAGGGAATTAAGAAAACATCTTCAAAAGCATGTTCTCAGTCAGCATGACCAGCCTAAAACCTCAAGGTATTAGTGTACCCCTTAGATAAAACCCTTGCTCACCACTGTGGCTGTTGTGAAATTGAATGTTTTGCTTTTTAAAGATTGTACAACTTTCAACATGTGTATTCACAGGTCATAGTAATGGGTAGAATAATTCTTGAGATTATGCTACTGCATAGGTTTGAATCTTAAGTGACTTTTCTCAGTTATGTGAAATATCAGTTCCTTATCTCCGATCTCTTGTGATCGTGTCTCAAGTACACCATGATATTTGCAGTAGACAGATGTTTATCACACAAAACATAACTGAGAGAAAAATCACTCCACATTGTACAAGGATTTC
The DNA here is from genome assembly GCA_902168415.1 of Peromyscus melanophrys. Lineage (NCBI taxonomy): Eukaryota > Metazoa > Chordata > Mammalia > Rodentia > Cricetidae > Peromyscus > Peromyscus melanophrys. Next base: position 27,162 of record CABHPR010119577.1, read on the forward strand.
ATTAGTTCTGTTTTGTTTTGGTTTCAACGTTGGCCAACTCTACCCACGTAAATATTACATTGGCTCATTCACTCTAGCCAGGAGTTTTTATTATGTGTTTGCAATATACAGTGACCTAAAGGTTTTGGGAAATATAAAAGAAGGAGAGTGTGTGTTTTCATTCTCTTAGGAATTGAGTGTCAGCATTAGAAAATATTGCCAACTCTCTGTATGTTTATATAGCATCTTTATCTCTCTATATGTCTATATTATCTATATCTGTGTCATCTTAACAAAAGGTCACAACTGTAGTAGTTTCTAGATGGGGCTCTCTGTGTGCCATCAGAGTTTGATGTTTGAACTTCATGAATTAGTTATGTTCTGGGAAAGAAAACTAATTTATGGATTTTTTCTGGAAAACAGAGATAAAGTATAAGAAACAGAGCATAGGAGTTTATAGCACAGTTTGGGAATTAGCCTTATGTAATACCAAACACATGTCACCCATGAGATGTGTGGGTAAATGACCTTATTTCTCCACGGTCCTCAGTTGTCATAGCTGATGAATAGGGACAAATTATTATAATTTGTTTTAAATTCATGCAAAGTCTGCAAGGTTATTAGGAACTGTTGGGATCCTTGAAAGGATAAAATAAATTGAAGCATCTAGTGTTGTCTTTATTAGAACTACTTAGTTAATCTGCACGAGACTCATAGGGCTATCATGAAGTCTTCTAAATGTGCTAGAGGGTATCTGGATCTGTAGATCTAGGAGATTCTCACTCTTCTTGAGAAGGTTAAAAACAACAGGACTCTGTGGAAGCAGCTATTTTTAATCCTTCCACAGGGCATCACTAGTGTTAGGCCTTGGCCCAGAGAAGATGCTTCCTGGTAAGGGACATTTGGGGTACAAGAAGTGCTTCAGAGGAGGCTTGGTGCATTCCAGTAAGAGTCTCCAGCAAAGATAAAGGGGTTGTGTGGCAGGGTCCTGTGCTGTTGTTCCCTTTGGGGGATGGGCTATGTAGGTGCAGAGTCAATGACACAGACTCTGAGAGAATGTTGAAACAACAAGCTCAGTTTATTCTGGAAGAGGCAAGCCTTATATACCCTCCACCCCACCCTGGGGGAAGGTCTGATGAATATGCATCTGCTAGTGTGACATGGCTGCCTCTCATTGGTCCAGGTCATCTCCAGATCATGTCTCAGCTGCTGCTGCTAAGGGGCTTAGGCAGACCCAGGTTCGCTCTCAGAAAATATCAAAGAAACAGGTTTGGGCCAGCTGGCTATCAAGCCTGTTAGGGATGAATCATCCCACAGGGTTGGACAGTCTTGCCTGGCTCTGATAGAAGACCCATGGTGTTCTAGTACCATGTTGCTGAGTGGAGAAAACAGTTCCCTACCATATGTGCACACGCAGAGGAACTATCAGAAATCTTATTTGGCTTTCAAGACAGTTCAGAAATTCTCACTTACCTCTGCTTTCTACCTGGGGAGTGTATTTAAAGCAGAGAGAAAACTGGGCCTGTGCTGTATGTCTGTCATCTCAGAATTCAGGAGACTTGTAAGTTTTGTGCTACCCTGGGCTTTATAGTGAATATGAAACAAACAGACAACAAATAAAAAGCTACCAAACAACAACAAAATATATCAGAGATTGTGTTTGAGGGCTATGCAGGGACTTTAATCTACCAGTCTCTATGACAGTGTGCTTTAAATTCTTATCACCCCAAATGTTGACAGCACACCCAGGATTTGAGTGCTTCCTAAGAGCTGAATAGAAATGTAGAAACAGGATCATGTAATTGACTGATCCAGGATGTGTAACTTAATAACGCAACATGGGTACCCACTGGCATTGGTTAAATCAATGGTTCTCTTAAGAACAGCATGGTTCTAAGAGTTTTCCCACTGTGTATGTATGGTGAGGATCAGAACTCACCTGAGCATCTTAGCCGAAAGTCAGGTGTGTAAGAAAGAGAGCTTGTGTGCTGAAAGTGTTTCTGGATCCCAGGGACAAGTGTTCTGTGAGCAGAGCACTTTCCTTAGTGTGTTTCATTAGGACAAAGGGACAGTAGAGCATCAGGTGCCTCAGGAGAACCTTTATGAAGCCCTTTGCAGAAGGATGTAGGCAGAGTCTGGTCACCTCACGGAAGCAGGGAAGGGAAGAGTGAGTTGCATGTGTCAGCCTTTCTTCATAGACAATTTTAACAATGGGGATCATCTACTGCTCTGAGCATTTGTTCAGAAAGGGTATATTTTCCCTTGATACCCAAAGTTATACTTTCCTGGCATTTTCTACTTTGAAAGTGCCGTTTGCTTCTAGCACTCACCTGACCCACATACACACACTCCCAAATGAACAAAATCTAACTTGTTGGAAGAAGAGTGAAGCATCCGTTCCACCTGGAAAAAAAAGAACTAGGTTTGCCAGGAGGCAGGTGGGGTTTACCCAGACTGCCCAGAATTAGCTCTGGAGCTATGCATTTTGACATTTTATGCGTGTAGAGGCAAGTCTATGTGACAGCACAGGCTGATGAAATATTTTTAAAGGGTTTGGAGGGGAGAATAATGTCATCAAGGCAGTGAGTTACAGTCCACATTCCCAGAGTGGATTAGTTGACACCTTTCCCTAAAAAAATGCGACCAGGCCTGAGACTTGTACAAACACTTTCAAAGGCCCGTGTTGCAGTCATTTGCTACCAGTGAGGGATTTGCAAGGTAGCCAAAGGATAATCCTAGCTCTGGGTTGAGCCCTAGTGTGAGGTACTTATGAGTTTGTTCTTTTAGGATGGGGAAAGAAGCAGACACTCTCACAATGAGGATACCTCTTCAAACTAGGGAAGATTTTATTCCAGGATGAGAGTACCTCCTAGCCCTGTCTTTTAAACTATTTTCTGTTACCAATATATGGATGACCTGAACAGATCTAGAGGTCAGCAGTTGGGTCAGCCTGGAAACTAGACCAGATAGGCACCCATAGAAAAACAGCTGGCACATAGATTTCACAAGAAGAGCTAAAGCAGCCGAAGTGTATATAAGCTGTTCAAATATGGTAGGAATTAGAGCGAGAATGGAGATGCATGTGCACATCTGAGAGCCAGCAGGCAAGACTATTTCCCATCCTTTTGGGTTGCAGTGGCTGCTATTGGTCAAGGCTTTGCCAAAGAAGACAGGCATTAGAGGACTCAAAGTTGGTGACTATGTGGGCAGAGGAGGGCAACAACTTGTTCCAGAAAAATATGGAAAAAAGTTAGCTTGTAAATGCTGATATACAAAGGTGGCAGGTATGGATTATTTAGATTTATTTTTTAAATACTTGTTTTTTGCCTTACTCTCTAGATAAAACTCTAGCAGTGTTTATTATACCATAAATTAGCAGGCGCAGGATCTGTGTGTTATTTCATGCTAGAGTACAGTAAATTTCCTTTGAAGTCACACTGATGTATGTTGAGGGTCAGAAATACGTAAATAATTCTGAAGGTTGGGGGGTTTCTTTTTGGCCGTCACAGTCAGGAGATGGGTGAGGGAAAGGTAGGAACAATGGAGTGCATTCAGCAGTTCAGTGTCTTAGTTTCATTCAGCGTTGTCTGGATTTCATTTAACACGGCTCTTAGTTAACCGTTTAGCAATCAATACAAGCAATTTTCCAGTAGAAGAAAAAATCATTCTTATCAGTCCGGCTGCTGCTGCTGCTGCTGCTTCAGTGTCTCACCAAGAATTTCAGATTAACTTCTGTGTGGCAAAATGGCGAAAATCATAGCAGAAACTATGCTTTCCCAGGCCCACCCCACTGGTTTTACTTCTGGTGACAAATATGGATTAGAATTATGGGAAATATGAGGCAGTGAGTCCCAGATGACAGCCTATGTTATATTGATTCAGGCGAGTACACATGGTCATGGTGCAATCTCCTTCCAGTGGGGACACAATTAAAGGCAGTATAAAAGGTTGAAACTCAGAGTGCTCACCAAGTAGAAAATTTCTCCAAGGAAAATACTAACATCTTCAAGTTCAGCACCTGTTGTGGTTTAGTCTGGTGCAGAAGTCTGCAAACCCTAGCCCTTGGGCCAAATCTGGCTCACTGACTATTTTTCAGAAATAAAATTGTATTGGCATGCAACCATTCCTTTCTATATTGCCCATAGATCCTTGTCCTTTTGAATAGTTGAGAAACTCTATGTTGCAAAAGGTTTTCAGCTCCTCAACCTTTATCTTAGGTTTCATAAAATACGTACTTTTATACTTTATAGAAAAATCTTTGCCAAGATCTTCTTCATTGTCTTAAAAAACCAGGGGACATTCTTCACTCTCTATCAGAAAATTAAAACACAGAGAATTGGTGTGGTCTGCTCATGGCAGAGCTTGGCTTCCCCTCTCTCGGTCAGCCTGTAGCTCTGTGCTCTGCTCTGTGACTGACAGAGATTCATTTGCACTTAGATTTTTTTCTTTCCCTTTGCTTGCTTTAAAATCTTCATCAGTGGCCCTGACAACACTTTCCTCTTTGTGCTGTAGTTACAAATGCACTGGAGAACTAAGTGCTGATGGCCATTCCCTTTAAGACCCTGCACACCAAGCTTTAACTGTATGGGATAAGGAATGAGTTGTAGGGGGCTGCCGTCACAGCAGAGAATGACTTCAAATAGACAGCATCAGTTGAGTGCTTTCTTTAGAGGAGGTAGGCACAAAATGAGGTGTGCTTCCTGTGTGGAAAGAGGTCATGATGCGGCAGAACAAATATTAGTAAGTAGATGGTTGCATTGCATCATGGGAGATGCTGTGATTGACGTTACCAAAGGAATCTGTAAGAATATAAAGGGATTGTTCTGAACCACATGGTGTAGGGAGGAGTTGGGACCAGAGATAATCTTGGAAGAGGAAGTCTCAAGTTGAGTTGTTCAGAAATAGTCTTTGAGAGGGTCTTAAAATAAGAGTTTTGTGAGGATGAGCACACCACATCAATATTCTAGAACAGTATTTCTGGAGGTCCTACCAAAGTGGGTAGTATCCAGGGAAAGGGGTCATAAAAGTCTTTGAACATCATGCCACTGAGGTCAAAAGCTTCCATTGTTCTTAGTTGGTGTGGGAAAGCATAAGTGCATGTAAGTTATTTTCAGATTTCCATTTTAGATGACAGACACATTGGTCCTTGTTCTGGCCCAAGCATGGCCCTCTATCAGAATTGCCTGCAAAGCTTATTTAACATGTGAATTACCTGGGCCCATTCCACAGTCTGTGGACTGGTATCTGTGTGTCTGTATTCAAGTGAATGTCCTAGCTAATTTATGATTATAAATAGATTATAAATCTATGATTTAGAAATTGATGTCAGTTAAAGGCTGATGAAGGCCCAAAGAAGGCCTGTAGAGGAAGGATAGTTAAAAAGTAAAACTATTTTAGAAGTGAAAATGAACAAGTGTTGATAGTGGGTTGAAGCCTGGGTATCAAAAAAAAATACCATTTGTTATTTAAAGATTCAAGGCTTCGGTTATTGACATGGAGTAGAATTTCTTCCCCTCCCAATTCACAGACTTCCCTGAGAGCTTCCCTTCTGTTCACTCTGAAATGAAACATGCCAGTCAGCTTGGAAACAAATGCCCAGTTTATTTCCCCAGGATTCAAAACTATGCCCAGAACAGTAGGATGCAATGTGTATTTATACATATTTGCAGTCAAGAGTCTGATACACAAGATGGCCTGTTCATGAAACTGATTTAGCAAATGTGAAATGGAGTCTGGCACAGGGCAATTCAGTTTAATTAAGAAATCTGTTCTGTGGGCAGATTGTCCACTAGAGAGCCAATGAGGACCTGTTCAGGAACCACCATCATAAAGATGTGCCTCCATGGGAAAGTGTTATTTGACTAATTTTTTTCCAAAAATCATTCCATACATTTGTTGATCAAATGAAATCCATAGACTATACAGTGCCACAAGCTCACTGTCATTGAAAGTGGGACAAGTGGTCCTCCATATGGGTTCAAGGGACAAGCACAAGGACACAGATTTCTTTGATGGTTCTGAACTGACAGGAGAAGAACACAGAGCTTGTCCTAAATCCAGCACAGTCTTAAACAGCATGCATATTGGAAGAAAAAAAACATTGCTAATACATTCATCAGAACTAGTTTCTGCCCCTGGTTAGTTACAACACCTTGGCTCCATTAGCAACTGGCTTGTAATGTTGAGTAAGACATGAGTCTAGTCATCAGGGCACTTCCTGTCTAACAAGAAACACTGAGTTAGGGAATGGAGAGAGTTGGCTTTCAAGGAGGAAGTTTGGCTTCTTCAGACTCTAAAAGAACAAATTAAACTTCTAAGCATAGGTGGAGGGGCAGGAACTGGCCCCAGAGAGGCCTGACCAGAAAGAAGGTGGTGAACTCCTTGTACCCAGTGGATTCATGGGCATATCAGAACATCAGTTGGTTCAAGTGACCAGGGAGGAGGTTTTGAAAAAATCTGTAGTCGACTCCAGGAAGGGTGAATTTCATTCTGGGCAATGATTGGAAAACAAGGAAATGATGAAATGATGAAAATGGCGTCAAGAGAAAAGGGGCTGAACGTATAACTGTGGTCGTTAGAAGGCTCAGAAAGGGAGTTGGATGAAACGCACCTATGGATCAGAGTCTGCCAGACCAACTGCCTGTGGGCAAGAGGGAGGTTCCGAGAGAAGCTGTCCTTGAGAGGTGGACCCACACAGTCCTTATCCTTTTGGTATATATATATGGGGCATTTAGGGCTGCATTTAATTTTGTGCCTTTTGCTGAAGCCTAGTTTTTGCTTCACTACAAGGGGGATAATCAACTTGTCCACTGAAAAAGGCACAACCAAAATGCTTAGCCCGGGTCTGGTATCTGCTGAGAAGGTGGCTTACTGATGTTAACTTTTTGATTTCCCACTTCTATTCTATTTATCTTGCTAGGAGAAAGAAAGTAATAAACAATGTAAAACAATGGCATGGCTTTGCAGCATCAAAGCCCATTATTTTATTTTAAAACAGTCACAGTTACTGAGTGCTAGAAACCCATCCTTCTATGGCCAGCAATGGGCACCCTGACTAGTGAATGAAGGCCCCTGTGTTTCTTTTTCTTTTTCTTTTTTTTTAACCAATCTAGTCTTGTGAAAGCTCATTTGGAAAGTCTGACTAACGGTGGCAGGCTGTGTGTCTATCTGGGGCAGCTTCAGACCACATCTGGAATATGACTTGTTTTTATTGTGCAGATGTGAATGTGGATTGGTGAAAATGTGTTTTTGTGACTGGAAACGCAGTGTGGGTTCACATAGGTAGAAACTTCTACTTTTGAAAGTTGAATTACCTTTTCTTAAGACTCCCCCACCCCCAAGGATCTTCCTCCTTAAAGACTTGGAGGAATTTGCAGTCAAAGCAGGTCAACCTATTGTGAGCTTGGTGAGCCATTATCTCCATGACTCAATATAAGAGGTTTTTTTTTTTTAAACTTGTAAACCAGAACAAAAGTGATGACCTTAAGTTCTTTTTTTTTTTTTACTATCTTTTTTTTTTTTAATATACAATTCAACTTTACATATCAGCCATAGATTCCCCCCATTCTCCCTCCTCCCGTCCCGCCCGCCT
>CABHPR010119578.1:0-31320 GCA_902168415.1 Peromyscus melanophrys
TCTTCAGACCTTTGAGAATGGTCAGAGAACAATGAGCCAACCAGCTGAGGCTGAGCCCTTCTGAACTGTGAGAGAAGAAACGTGACTGTTTGAAACCACCACTTTGGGTGTAGCAAAAAGAAAGCAATCCAGTCTGAAGCAAATGCTGGTGCAGTGAGATGGCCCGAAGGGGACTAAGTGCCTGCTGGTCTTCAAGCTGCCACCAAAGAGGCCACAGTCAGCTAACATGACCCCATGAGGTTCATCTGGTTATCCTCAGTGTAAATATTAAGAAACATGGGCTAGGATATAGCTGAGTAGCTTTGCCTGGCAGGTTTTAGGCTGTAGGTTCAGTAGCTCATATTGAAGAAGGGGGGAGAGTTAGGAAATTGAGGCTTGAGGCAAAATGGAGTGACTCACTCAAGGTTTAATTCATGACAGTACACAGTCCTTTTTGAGCTGGCATTTAGACAACCCAGCAGGATGTGACAGACAAAGCAAAAAGAAATCAGAGTCTGGGCTTCCACCACTCTCTCAGTTCATACTGCCCTGCTCTTTAAGAGTGGCCAGCAGAACATATTCTTTCTCACTTAGCAGAGGCCAAGAAATATGATTTGCTCAGGGGAGAATCTGCAATGGCAAGATTTCTGGGTGACAGCTCAGGACAAAGAATACGGTTCCTGTTTTTAGTTTCTCCTCTAATCTTCATTTCCCACATTCTGCAAATGCTGTTCAGCTCATGCCACTGTTGGGCCTTCTTGTCTGTTCCCTCAGGGCGAAGCATGCTCAGGCCAGATGGATTTATTCTGAGCTCTGGAGTACATGTATTAAAAATATCTCCAGAGGGTGCTGAAAGACTTTACTTCTTTGGCTGGTGGGAACCTAAGGTTACGGCTAAGCCCTTTGGCAGTATGTAACAACTGTTTAATATAAGTACATGTTCGTTATTTATCATAAACAGCACACCATTGGGGCAGGCCTTAACAGTATTCTGTAGAAGCCAGGTGAATAAATTGTGGTCTGCTGCATAAAATGAAAGATTCCAGATTTCAGAAAATAATGTTAAGAGAACTAAAAGACATAAATATAAAACTTAAAAACATCAGCTTATGAAATTGTATGTAGTATGATATTATATGTGTGAAAGGTAGAAAAATAGGGAAGGGGAACAAGGTAATATGTGAATCTAGGGCTTCTGGATCATGTGTGATTTTGTTCCTGGTCTTTAAATTTTACTATCTGGTTTTATGTACTGAATTTAAGATAAAGGGTAGAAAAACTTCCCAAAGCCCAATATTACTCCACCATATAGATAGACCATGTTTTATCTATTCATTAGTTGAGGTCTGTTAGTTATTTCCATCTTTATGCTATTAAAAATAAATAAGTTTTTGCTCGGGCTTTGTTGGTGCATGCTTTTAATCCCAGGCAGAGGCAGACAAATCTCTGTGAGATTGAGGCCTGGTCTACAAAGCAAGTTCCAGGACAGTCTGGGCTGTTAAACAGAGAAATCTTGTCTCAAAAAACCAAAAAAAAAAAAAAGAAAGAAAGAATTAAATGTTACAAAATTAAGTGAAAACGGTAAGCGAAATTTGTATGTAGTGTGTGATCGTGACTATGTCTATGAATAGACTAAGTATCTTTTCTAAACTTTCTATAGTGGAAACCAAAGTATCCCCTTGTCTGTGCATGAGAACTGTGGGTGGAGTAGGTGGGAATAGTCTAGCATCCTGTTTTGGAGGAGGTGAAAATTGAAGAGACTTGACAGGCGCTCTGTGAGTAAAGATGGAACCTTGGGAAATAGTATGCTGTCTGCTAGACTTGATCCCTTCTTCCTCCCCTTCTCAGACATACTGACTCCTAGTTGATGTCCTTTGCCTGTTCGTGGCCTTACCCAGACACCAGCAATTGCCCTGCTGGGTAGTTAAATAGGAGGCTTTTAACTTTTTTCAGTGGGAAAAAAGCTCTTCAAAGTTAAAGCCTTAACCATGCTTTTGTAAGAAGACAAAATTGAATTGCTTATTTATTTGCTCAAAGAGCATTATCTAATCTTTTTCCATAGATTAGAAAGGATTCCAAGACCAGAGCTGAGAAACTGCCCAAACCAGCTAATCTACTGGCCTTGCTGATTCCAGAATGTTCTACTTGGGGCCCGCCTGAGTGCCTCCCTTGCTAGCAAGCCCACTTATCTCCATTTTAAACATTCGGATCTGCCTGACCTGGGGAGGTGGGTGGGAGTGGTGAAAAGCACGGAGCCAGCATGATTTTACTTCTGTTCAAAGGGCAGCCAGAAGTGTCAGTGTGGGGGACTCCTACCAGGGTTGGGTGAAACACAGCACCGAAACCAGCCTTAGAACAAAAATGCCCTTTCTTTTTAGTTTTGCCTTTTTTATTGTTAGTTTGTTTAATACTTTTTTATTTTCTGAGATTATAACATAATTACATCATTTCCCCCTTCCCTTTCCTCTCTCTAGACTCCTCATTTGCCCCCTTCCCTTTACTCTCTTTCAGATTCAGGGCCTCTTTTTCTTTAATTGTTGTTATTGTTTGTTGTTGTTGTTGGTGGTGGTGGTGGTAGTGTGTGTGTGTGTGAGTGTATTTATTCCTAAAAATAAAAATACAACCTGTTCAGTCTATATAATGTTACCTGTATATATATATGTTTTCAGGGCTGACCATTTAGTATTGGATAACCAGTTGGTGTGTCCTTGGTTCATTTTTCAGGCATGGTCTTATTATGTAGCTCAGCCTGGCCTCAAATTCATGATCTTCCTGCCTCAGTCTCCCCAGTGCTAGAATTATAGGCATGTGCCACCATGCTTTACTTTGTTCTCCCCTTCATTGACTCATTCAGAATCAAGTCAGTGAGTTTTATTGGATAATGTGTTTCATAGAAAAAATGTAGGAAATGGGTCAGGGTTGTAAGAAAATAAAATGCACTTTTATATACATCATTATTTTGTATATTTTTAATTGTGTACTCAGCATTTGGACTAGTAAAAGTAAATATAGTGAAAATTAATAACATTTTCAAAATAGAAATGGTCCCCTTAGAGATAAAGTAATCACAGTATTAGAAATCTTATCTCCTTGATAGTATAAAAAAACAGCTTTTGTAGTAAAAAATTAAGTATAAATAAACAAAGTAAAAGACAAATAGAATTAGGCATAAATAAACTCATGATAGTCTTCATGGATATACTCCACTGGACAGTACTGAAACATAGGAGGGTCTTGGAGAAACTGAGACATTTGGGCCTTTTGTTTGTTGGTTTTGTTTTTCGAGAAAGGGTTCATTTGGGTCTTTTTTTTTTTTTTAACCTTTTATTGAATGTCTTCAGATTTGGTGGTTTGAATTTTGTTCTTTGTAATTTTTGTGTCTCCTTTCCCTTGCTGATAAGCCTCACTGTTTTCTCTCTGTTTCTACTTTTTTCTTCCCTGCTGCTATATGGTATGTAAGTATGGGGAAGATGAAAGACTTTAGGGCCTTGGGGAGGTTGGAAGGAAGGGTCTCCAGTCCAGAAGAAGTGAAAAGGATGTAAACAAGTCAACTTCTGCCTTATCTTTTTCACAAAGTCTTTGACATATTGCTAACTTTTTGTTCAGTTCCATTAAACCTGTCCTTTTCTCTTTGGATTCGCCTGAGTCCGGATGTTATTTAAAGGTTTAGCCTTTCCACATACTGAGCAATTTCCACTTTTCTTTTAACTGCATAAAGTTCGTACAAGCCATCTGCTAGCATTAGCAGTTTCATTTTTTTCCATCTTTATATTTTGATAAAATAACACAATCACAACAGATTTTTAAATGAAATGTTGGCCAAGTTGCTGTGTGTCCTCTTGGCTCCTCCTTCTAGTTCACACTGCCTTGTACCGAGAAGAGTTTCTGTGCTTCTTTCTACCCACAATAGCTTGACAACAATATAGGAAGATGTAAAAAAAAAATGCACACATGGTACCAGGCACACCCGAAGATACCTGAATTCTCCAAACCGAGCTTTTCCCATGAGAAGGCATGCATTTTGGGTTCATTGGGAAAAAGAAGGAATCTGACCGTGAAGGGTGGTATAGGGTTTGGAGTAATTTAGATTAAAAGGACTCATTTTCCGAGATTGGAGACATGGATATTATTGTAGCTCAGACTCAGTGAGGATAGGAAGGACTGTCAAAGGGGAAAACAAATGTGCCTTGGGCTGCCTGCTGGTTTCAAAGGCCACCTTCCTTTACAAGATCTCTGTTGGGCTCTGATTGAGTGAGGAAACCAAACAGTTAACCTCATGCCTGTGGAAGATGTACAGAAATGCAGTAAATATGGCTCGGAGTCCTGTTTCATGCCCACTGGGCCCAATGAGGCAAAAACGGAAGTTGCTTCCAAGGTGGAAGGGGTTTGGGAGTTGGACAAATTCTTGCTAATGATTTATGAGGGGGGAAGCTGACCTTTCAGGGCACTAAAGGAGAGTAGCTTTAATCATAGGCCTAGGAAAGACTGAGGGAAAGGTAGTAGACTGAAATGAGAATGATTTTTGCAGGGGTGGCTGGTGGGAATCAGGTAAACAGAGTCTGCTTGGAACAAAAGTTGTGTTTGTATAGAGGTTGAAGTAAAAAGAGCTAGATGCTTTGTATGGGTTTGTTTTGGGTAGGACTATAGCAGCAGTCCAGGGTCCTGGAAGACTCAATGCTGTGTCCTTTTATTTGTTTGTGTGTATTGCTGGGGATGGAACTCAGGTTCTTTTTTTTTTGTTGTTCTTTATTACGAAATTTTTTATTCATTTTACATACCAACCACAGATCTCTTCCCTCCTCCTGCCCCCCTGAAACTCAGGTTCTTACACATGTTGGACAAGCACCCTATTGCTAAGGTATCTGAGCCCAGTGTTTTGCATTTTTGTACAGAGCCACTGCATTTGAGGGAGAATCTGTATCTTTTTGCCAAGTGAGGGTTGATAGCTGGCAAGACAAGGGATCATGACATTTGTCCAGGAGAGAAACTAATACCTTGCTGTTGGTGCTGGGTGTTTTCCAATCAGGGTGGTTCTCAATCTCACCCTGACAAGTCAGGAAACATGCTTTTTAGCCAACAACAGCCAAAAGAACTCCACTTTTTCAAATCCTAGACAGTGCTCAGCGGCAATATCCTCATCAGACCTGTGATCAAACAGATTCTGAAGCTGTACAACTCATGTGACATGATATATTTATTCCTCATGTAGTGTTATCCACAAACACCTTTTTGGCAGAAAAACATCATTTTGATATTTGTACAGTAAAGACATGATGAAGTAGCTTAGGCATCTTTGGAATGTGGTTACTGGTTTTTTTCAAGACCAGTGGTCTGGGAAAATGTGGTGGGTGCTGTGGCTTCTAAGACCACCTTCAAGAACTTCATCACTTTTCTGTGGTTGTAAAGGCCTTGCTGTTGACATTAACTGAACTCCAAGAGGTGTAACTCTTCCTTGACTTGCATTGAGGCACTCATACTGTGTGTGAGTATAACAATTCATGTTTGACATAGAAAGGAAGTGGAATCAGGAAACATGCCAAAATGAAATTCATCAAAATGGCAGAAGTACCATTCAGTTTCCTCCTGGAGCAGAGTATGGAATTGTTATTAGAACAACTTGATTTTCTTTATAAAAAATAGAAAGGTAGTATCTTATAATTTTTCCAACAATTCTGGAATCTAAAGTAAGTGGATTAGGCTCAGTCATGGTATAAAGATGTTTCCCACTTGCATATATTGATTAAATCATATCACATATGTAAATAAACTTCAGATTTACCTATCTTTGTGTATGGTTCTCTAGGCTTAAATATGAGTATTTACTATGCTGGAATGGCAGTGATATACTCAGGACTCAATTTGCAGTAAGGTAGAACTATTTTTGCTGTGATCTGTTCCCATCGTTCACAACATCCTGCCACTGATGACTTAACATGGAAGTATACCATTCCACTTTTCCCCCTGAAAGTGAATCCTGTTTCAGAAGTATGTTGTGGGATGGAGCAGGGAAATGTGAAATAGGTTGGACTCTTGCTGTGCTTCTTCTTCCTCCTCCTCCTCCTCTTTAATGTACCATGTTTGGGAGGCTTTCCACAGACTATTTTATCTTTTATATATTTCCAGCTTTGTATTAATCATAGCTTCTTGAAATCACATGTTTAAAATGAAGATTAAATGCAGTTTGGAGTCAGTATTGTTCTAATAGTGTTTTATCAATTTTTCAACCATCCTAGGAGAGATAGCTTTGTTGTCCAACCAGTTTTGGGAAAATCTCACGGGGATTGGCTACAGTTTTGATATCTTCAGTTTTCTGCAGCCAGGGACTTGAACAGAAGAAGTGGGAGGACTGAGCTTGTGAAATTTAGATTGTCAGATTCCCATGCATGCCAGTCAGTGTGCATTTATAGAGACAACCAAAGAGATAGCTGCCCAGACTCAGACAATTATAGGTGTGTCCTGTTTTATACAACAGCTGCTGCCCTCAAACTGGCTTGTCAATCAACATGATCATGAAAGTGGGGGAGGGAAGAGGCTCCGATTAAAGAAATCCATGGTACACCCTTTACTTTCTCTAACTCCTGGTAAGCCCAGGGCCCCTTAATCAGATTTCCTTCAAGAAGAGATGTTTGTAGGCATTGTGCTTTGGTGGTTTTTCTCTAGAAAAAGAAAAAAGGACCCTTTGAAATCTTTGATCCCTACTGTACAGGAATGCAGGAAGTATTCAGAAGGCATCTCACTACATTGTTAGGTTTCCTGGCTTTTTACTTTTGTGCAGTGGTTGATGTTTGATTCATTAATGGGCAAGGTGACAATATTTCAAGTACCTTGTACATAGACCTAAAGCAGTGTTCACGTGTATTGCATGGAACTGAAAGTTGTGAGGGAGGACATTTCTCAGGGAGTGAGAACAGAGCCTGGTTCTCTCCTATTCTGGAAGAGTTACATTCCATTGCCATGGCCTCATTAATCACACTGTGTGGAAGAGACGCTTGTCTTACTTGTTTGGTTGGTCATCGTCAATATCTGTTTTCACTGGTGTTTAAAGTGTGCTTTTTCTACAGTATGCTTTTAATGGTGTGTGTACTTGCATGATGATTATTGATTGTTACTTAAGCGAACCTGATAAATTAATTTTCAACAAAGTAGTTGGGGCAAAAGCTGTCATTTAGATAATACAAATTAGATATTTCTGTATGAAAAAATTTAGATCAGCAAAGTTATTCAAATCTGACCTGACTTTGAAATTTTTTTCACGATTTTGTTTTTCAGGATAACAAAGCCACTAACCTTTGCCGATTGTGTTGGGGATGAACTTCCTTTAGGATGGGAAACTGTATATGATAAACAAATTGGAATTTATTATATGGACCACATAAATAGTAAGTAATGTGCCACGTTTTCATTGTTATATGTGAGGTTTTTTGTTTGTTTTGTTTTTCAAGTTTTCACATATAATCTCAAAAATGCTTAAACCCTTGTTTTGTAAAGCAAAATGATCATGGTGCTCAATGAAATATTGATCTTTTGTAGTATGGTATACTAAGTTTTCTCTAGCTGAATTCTGAATACACAAAGCAGGCATATAGTTGTGCCTTACTTCCAGTTTTACTATTTACAATAAGGAATAAATTCCCCAGGCATCCAGGAAACAGAAAAACTTCTCATGTTGATTGCAAAGTAGAACTTAAAAGTTCTTAGAAGCTGGCATGATTGTCCTCCCCTGATAGACAATGTGTGGAGACATTTTTTTATAGCTAGGCCTGGGAGAACTGCTGGTGGTAATTTGTGGGTAGAGACTAGGGATGCTTCTCAACTTGCTATAGTAATCAGGATGGCTCCACCATAGAGAATGAACATGCTCCAAATGTGAGTAGAGGTGAGGTGTAGAAACTCAAATTCAGAGGCTGTACCTCATTCAAGATCTGTTCTCTATCTAGGCTTTGGTGGTCTGCCTCTTCATGAGCCTTCTTTGACCAGATCTCAATTAAGGTTCCATTTTGACTCTCTTTGCATTTTCATTCTAGCTTCTCTCAGTACTTTTGTCGTTGTCATTTTGCCACTGGGGCCATAAAGCATGGCTTTCCCTTGGCTTGCTTTATATGATTCCGTTCATTATGTATGGGTCTGAAGATCCATGTTGTTCTTTATCTTAGTAACTTTGAAGTTCTTTCCCATGCTGGGCTTGTGGGGCTGACTCCAAAGTTTTTAGTTGCCTAGGTCTGAATCTTTGTGTCTTAGATCTTGGAGCAGTGGAGCTTCCCATGTGGGACACTGAGCCTGGAGCAGTGCAGCTGTCCCAAAGTCTAGTCAGTGATGATTGGAAAAGGGGAATAAGTAGTGTCCTGGCCCTGTTGCCCTTCTAGGCAGGGATCCAAGTGTCATGAAGCTTTAAGTTGGATCTACCATATACTGGAAAAGTCAGAAGAGAAGCTGAGAGACAGAAGCTGAAGGTAGCCCTTCCATTGGCCCTTAGCATGCCCAGCATCTCATGACTGTGTGTGTTCAGGGGAAGGTGGCCATCTAGGGTTGTCTTCCCAACTAAGGTCTCCAGGGGAACCTTTGAATACATAGTACCAACTTGCTCTCCAGGTTCCCTGGACCATGGGTCTTGGCACTGTGGCTGTATCTCTAGGTTTTGTCCTTCTCAGGTCCAGGTGGTATGGATGCTTATGCTTAACAGATGGCAAAGGCAATGGGTCTATATAGCTTTCCTAGGAAGCCTGCCTGCTACTGTGGGCCCAGGACCCTTTCTTGCCAGTCTTCTCTCATAAACTTAACAGTCTCCTCTGGTATCCCCTTGTTTGCCATTGCTGTTGCTTTCCTACTCACTAACTGTGACACAACAAACATTTCTAGAGTTCCTCTATACTTCCTATTGTGTTTTGGCTCTGGGAACACAGGAGAGTGAGACAAGTTCTCAACTCTTAAGGGTTTCATACTCTCAAAAGTCGACATGAACCTTAAGAGCAAATAGAGACAAAGGACTTTCTTCCAGCCGTCATAAATGCATGGCCCACCACATAGGAGACAGTAGGTGAGGACAACAGTTGTAGTGTCACACCACCTCTTTCCTGAAGACCTTCAGAGAATCCAATTTTAAAACTCTTTAAAGGGAAAATCTGAGGAATCAATATTAAAATGGAAACTGAACCAGGTTGATGGTGAAGTAAGGGACAAAAAGATCCTAGACTGGCAGCCTATAATGTTCCCAAGACCCTCTGGGGCATTGGAGTAGTGTGAATAATGCTGTTCACCTGGCTGGTTGCAGTGGGTCTTACAGCTGAATAAACATCAGTAACATCTGGGCAGTTATTAAAAAGCCCATGTCTCACATTAGGCCAACTGTATCTGGAACTCTGGTGTATGGGCAAGACTCTGACTTCTTGTGTTTTACATTTTTATTTCCCTATTTGAAATAGAGAAGGCTTAGAGAGTTTTCTAAGAGTTGGGGTGACCGAATAGGGTCAAATAGGTGGGGAGAGTATTTCCACAGAGGACTTGTTTGGAACAATTACAATCACGTTTTTTTTTTCTCTCTCTCTCTTGCTCTCCCCCTCCCTTCCTGCTACCATCCCTCCCTCCTACCATCCTTCCCTCTGTGTGTGTGTGTGTGTGTGTGTGTGTGTGTGTGTGTATACACGTATGTATGTGACAGACAACATATAATTTACTTTCTAGCCCTGTGAGATCATAAAGGAAGACATTTTAAAGTAAACAATCCAATAGCATTTGGTACATTTGTGTAGCCACCTCTATCTAGTTGCAAAACACTCTCATTTAACCCAAAGGGAAACCTACCTCCTTAAGCAGTCACCCTGCATAGCCTTCCCATCTCTGTCTCCCCCACCGATCTACTTCTTGTCCCTGCAGTTTTGCCTATTCTGGACATTTCATATCAATGGGCCCAAACACTATGAACCCTATTGGGTCTGGCTTCCTTCATTTAGCATTGTGCTTTTGAGACTCCTCCATGTTGGGAGCTCTCCATTCTATTCCAGCATATCTTCATGACTCCTAGCATGTTGTGAGAGGGGGAACTCAGAATGAGAGTTCTTTGAGGATAGGAGTTAAGTTGATTCCCAGTGTGACTGAGCTGGTAAAGCTACTTGATGTTACTTATAGTAAAAATGAAAGCCTAGGATGAAGCAATGTGTGCTATGTATTGTTTGACTTGGTCTTGCTTTGGATAGTGAAAAGCCATTGTGTGAGAATGAGTTGTGTTTTGGAGACTAGTTTAGAGTTACTTTAGGCCTGTGTAGGAGTTGAAGTCAGGAAGCAGATGAGAATCACAGGCTGGAACTCAATAGAAAGATTGGAGCTGGAGATATGTCTGGGCCCTTCCCAGGCCTGCAGAGTGAGAAGGCAGAAGTGAAAAATGTCACAATTCTGACTATCAAGAAATAAAGAGGTCAAGATAGAATGAGAAGAGGAGAGGAGCAAGCTGAGTTAAGGACAGTAGTATGTATATTATCCCACATTAAAGAGGTCTGGAAGAATAATGCTATAAATACCCTCCAGCTATATAGTTCTAAGCTTATTTAGGTTTGTCTTATCCAATGTTTATTTTCTTGTATTGCCTTCCCTTTTATCTCTGTAGCATTTTCTTCTTGTCTGAGCTATGGATACCACAGTAGAAGGTGGGCCACTCTTCAGAAAGGTTCATGATGTAGAACTTCCATATTGTGCATCTTGGTAATTAATTAATTGACTGGTCACATAAACACCTGTCAGTCAATTTGTAGACGTCGCCCTGAGCTCACTTGTGATTTCCCTTTTCATTTCAGAGCTTACCCAGATTGAAGATCCAAGGGAGCAGTGGAGGCGAGAGCAAGAACGGATGCTGAAGGAGTATTTAGTGGTAGCCCAGGAGGCTCTCAATGCCAAGAAAGAAATCTACCAGATCAAGCAACAGCGATTTGAGCTAGCTCAGGAAGAATATCAACAGCTGCACAAACTGTGCGAGGATGATGGCCGCTCATATACTAGCTGTGAGTTGACTTGTCTCCTTCAATTAACGTGTTTCTTTAAAGCCACTGTCTTGACTGAGTTCTCTGAAACATGGTCAGTTTTATTTGGGCAAGATAACTTTGTAAAGTCTCAGTTACCTACTAATTAGGAAATCCATATTTATTAAGTTGTCTATGTTGTACTCAGATTCTGGAGTATGGTGACTAACAAAGATCAGGTGTGAATGGTGTAAAGTAAACACCCATACAGTTTCAGGCAGCGATGTGAAACAATTTCCTATTTCATGATTGTCAAGTTTCACTTGGAGAGTTCCACTTAGAGATGGCTGCAGTTAACACTGCTTGTCTGAAATGATCTCTTGAAAAGCCAGAGTGGCTTCGTAAGTACTGAATGGGGAGATCCAGGGGTTTGCAGATACGTCAATCTCCTGTCTGTGTAAAGGCTGTTCCTGGGCTTTAGACTTCATTAGGCTGTAGACTTGTTGGGCAGAACACTGAAGGAGGAAAATTCCAGTCTAATCCAGGTCTCTCTGATCCTCAAATAAGAGGCTGTCCTCCTCTAGTCTCAAAAGGGACCTTGCTTAGTTTAGAGACTGCCAGAGGTGGGCTTTCATTTTACCAACACTTAGCATGCACCTAAGTGTGGAAGGAGCCAGGTTCAGTTTCAGAAGCCAGAGCCTTTTGTAACATGAGCAGTCACTATTTGAACATGCTTGACCCTTCCCAAAAGAATTGCCTATACAGATATACTTAGCTACCATTGTTCTGGGTGCCAGTGATCTTGGAGAGAACACATAAACTTGGTTTTGTTTTTATCAATAAAATCTAGTTGAGACATGGGGGCGGGGAACCAACTAGTGACAATGCTTTATTACCAGGTATTTGATGCTGCTAACAGAGCTTTGACCACTAAAGATAGAATCCTAGCTTTTTTCTATGTTGTAAATCAGAATGGAATTAAGGAAAGGGCTGTATGTCTTGTGCTCTTTTTTATTGCGACTACTGCTGAAGGTGAAAAGCTTAGAAGCTATGGACATTGGGAAGGGTTTGGTTCTGAAGCAGGAATTTAAGATATTTCTATTGCTCTGTTTCTTGAGAGAATGGAGGCAGCTCAGGTATAATGATGTGTTGCTTCCAAGTGATCTTATCTCTTGGTCATAAGATACTGGCTCATCCTAGTTTATTTTTTAAACTTTCCAGCAGAAAGTGATAGGTCAACCCAGCACAAAGCTATAGAAGCTTTCTTTTTTCCACACTTTTCTTTTAAGGCTGTGCTCTAATTTTGGTAGCAGGGCAATGCTGGCTTCATAGAGTGCATTGACAAGTATATTCCCTCTCCTCCCTGAAAGAGTTCATGAGGATTTGGTATGTATGCTGCCATAACTGTGATATCATTCACCAAAAAAGTCCTCGGGTATAAAGTTCTTTGTGGAAATTTCTCAATTAGATAACAGACTATTTAATTTGTGCTTTTTTTTGAGTAAGTTTTTGTATTTGTGTGTTTCTAAGAGTTTATCTACTGCATCTAGTCCCAAAGTCAGCAGTCTTTTCTATGAAGTATCACTAGTGAATATGTTACACTTTGTTGACCATTCCATCTCAGAGCTATCTACTCAACCCTGTTATTATTGTATAAAAGCAGCCAGAGACAATACGTAAATGTGTGAATCTAGCTATGTTCCACTGAATGTATAAATACAGGTAGACAGTTAGATTCAGCCCATGGAAAGATTGTTGGATTGTGATCTGAGCTGTAATGTTTGTAGGCTGTGAGGTGGTGGTCTCTTCCTTCATGCATAATATTAATAATTTATGTTATTATTTCCTTCTCTTTTGGGTTTGTACATGTGTATGTGTGCAAGTACACATGCACATGGGAGCCAGAGGTCAATTACCAATTGCCTTGCTCCATTGCTCTCTCCATTATTTTTTTGAGACAGGGTCTCTCACTGAACCTAGGGCTCCCTGATCAGGCTAGTCTACCATGTGGGTCCCAGAAACCCAATTCAAGTCCTTGAGCTTGGCAGCAAGTGCCATTACCCACTAATCCATCTTGCTACCCCTTTCTTTTTCTAGTTTTCTTAAAGCTGAACTGTAAGTTAGTGATTTTTAAACTTTCTTACTTTTTACATACCTTTTAAAAATATAAATTCTTCTCCCTCAAAATTTAGTATGCTGTTTTTTTCTTTCATTTTTGTGTACTTCAAAATAATTTCTAAATTCTTTTATGAGTTAATTTTGACCTACTGGTTCTTTAGAAGTAAGTTGCTAGGACTTTAAAAAGATGTTCAGTTGCTGCTGATTTATTGCTATTGATCTATTGCTGTTCTACTTTGCTATTTATTGCTACTGATCTACTACTCCCAGAAACTATACTAGGTGAGATTTCAGTCTTTTGAGATAATTTTTATGGCCCAACATGTATGGCTATCATAGTATCAGAAGGTCACAGATTTAGAACCTCAAAGTCATACCAAGCTGAAGCATTGGCTTATAACTGGGTCTCAGGTCCTATATGTAGCAATTTTTAACCATCCAGAAAGTTACTTGGCAGAAACAAGGTTAATCCATATAGGATTAGCATTTTTGTAGCTAAAGAAGAGGCAAATATTGGCAGGGTTTTATTGTTTTTGTTAGTTTGTTTGTTTTTATGATTCACACTAATGCTGCTCTTTTTTTTTGTTGTTGTTGTTGTTTTGTTTTTTGAGACAGGGTTTCTTTGTAGCTTTGGAGCCTGTCCTGGACTAGCTCTGTAGACCAGGCTGGCCTCGAACTCACAGAGATCCACCTGCCTCTGCCTCCCTAGTGCTGGGATTACAGGCGTGCGCCATGCCCTGCGGTGGTGGCAGTGGTGGTGGTGGCGGCGGCGGCGGCGGCGGCGGCGGCGGCGGCGGCGGCGCACACCTTTAATCCCAGCACTTGGAAGGCAGAGGCAGGCGGATCTTTGTGAGTTTGAGGCCATCCTGGTCTACAGAGGGAGATCCAGGAAAGGCACAAAGCTACACAGAGAAACCCTGTCTCGAAAAAAACCAAAAAAAAAAAAAAAATCCAATTTTTTTTTTAACCAGGAACCCTTATGTACTTTATCTTACATGTTTTGGTGAGGTCTCCAAGATAGGATCTCAATTCAGAATTTAGAAGAAGGGAATAGATGGGATGGAGAGATGGCTTAGCAGTTAAGAACATTTGTTCTTGCAGAGGACCTGGGTTTGGTTCCCAGCATCCACATGATGGCTCACAATTCTAGTTCTAGGGGATCTCCATGCCCTATATTAACCTCTGTGAACACAAGGCACATATGATACACAGACACACATGTGAGCAGAGCAAAATACTTGTTCACATAAAATAAAATCAATAAATCTAAAAACAAATTTTGTTTTAAAAAGAAAGAGAAGGAATACATGTCAGAAAAACTGGAATGAAGCAAGGCATTGCTGCCCACACCTTTGATCCTGGCAGGCGGATTTCTTCTGGTTTAAGGCCAGCCTGGTTTACAAAGTGAGTTCCAGGACAGCTAGGCCGCTAGGGCTGTTACACAGAGAAACCCTGTCTCAAAAAATAAAAAAAAAATTAAAAAGGAAAAAGAAAAACTTAAACTTTCTTGCCAGTGAATGGCAAAGTAAAACTGAGTCAAGGCAAAGTATGGGCCATGACCTGAAAACTAGCAGTTTAGTTAGGTGTGAGCATGGGGTCTCAACAGTGTATGACATTGAAAATACAAATATCCTTAGAGTACTCACTTTGGGGAGGAGTGAGTGTGTGGGACAGGACACCAATGTAGTGCTGAGCCTATGGAGCAAGGTTATTCACCACTTAAGGTCCCATGGAGCTGAGACACTGACAAGATTATATTTTATATTTCCATGGACTTTTCATTCCCTTGATGTTTGGGCAAATAAGGAATTCTATTCAATTACATTCCTTCCTCCAGTTAGAGAGACTCAAGATACTGCCTTTGAAAGGACCTCTGTGTCTCCAGTAGAGGTAGCTGATGACTCGTTGGTGTAGTGATGTTAGGACATGTTCAACAGGTTCCATCACCTGACCTGCCAGAAGTAACCTTCTAGACCCAGTGTCTTCTCCAGGAGTAGGCTATCTTGAAGGCCAGAGTTAGGCCTGCCTGTTTTCAGGAAAGGGCTGAAGATGCCAGTGGAGCTTCCTGGGGCCTATCAGCTCACCAGGGAAAAAGTCAGCTATGAATGGAATCTAGGAGTTAATCCAAGTGGTTTATCAAGTGGCTGCTGTCCCTAGGGTTTCCACCAGGCCTTTTCAGTGTTCTGTTTAACCTGAGCTACTGATTACAATGAGGAAACCCCTGCTAGTCATGACTCAACTGAATTCTTTCTAGCCAAAGGGTAAAGTTCAGTATAGTGATCCTGTTGGCTTAAATGCCCGTGATCTAACAGATGGTTTATAAGGCCACACCAGAGGGCCTGGGACCATGTTAGGAGCTGCTTCTGGCTGGATTCATAGCACACCTGGCTCCAATCAGCTGAATGGGATATCTCTAGATGCCAGTTAGTCAATTCAAGCCAGGAGGTAGCTAGCTTGGTACTGCTATGGTACTGGGAAATGAAGAGCTGTCTATCTAGATTTGCTTTCTATTAATTACTTCCTCCATTGATAATACCTTGAAGCAAAAGGAAAACAGAATTCAATAAGCTAATATTTTGTGTATGTTAGTATGATTGCCATCGATAATCACATGCTGTGAACTTCTTTGTTCTCTAAAGAAATTGAATATAAGGCTGGGGAAATAGTTTGGTCATTATAGTGCTTGCTTGTAAACAGGAGGACGTGAGTTCAATCTCCAGAACCCATGAAAACAACCTAGGTATGGTGGCACATACTTGTAATCCTAGTACTGAGGGAGGTAGAGACAGGTGGATTCCCCCAGGGGTCACTGATCAGCCAGCCTAGCCTACTTGGCAGTTCCAAGCCAGTTAGAGAGCCTGTCTCAAAAAAAAGGGGTGGCGGTACCGAAGAAACAAAATCTGAAGCTGTCTTTGATCTCCACATGCATGCACACCAATATACACTTGTGCTCTGGCACACATATGAACATGCACATGTATACACAGGCACATGCCCCCACATCCAGAGATGAGTGGGGAGAGTGGGAAACAATATCAGTTGGACTAAATTTTTTTTTAAGGTTATGGACCCAGGAGATCATAGAACTTAGATTGGAACCCAGATGTATTTGTTACCTTCAATTCTCTGTACTCTTTCTTAGACAAGAAAAAGGCATCTCAAAATTGCTGGTTGCAGTTTTGAAACACACTCAGACCTACTTCATTTTCAAGTTATCTGAACATAATGACTGACTATAAATTAATAAGGTGTCTAGAAATTTATGCAAAATACATGAGACAACTACAAGGGAGAGTGCTTTCTATTTCTTGACTTTTTGGGGGGTGGGAAGTTTTGAGACAAGATTTCTCTATGTAGCTTTGGAGCATGTCCTGGAACTCGCTCTGTAGACCAGGCTGGCCTTGAACTCACAGAGATCCACCTGCCTCTGCCTCCTGAGTGCTGGGATGAAAGGCGTGCACTGCCGCCGCCGCCGCCACCACCCGGCCTATTTCTTGACTTTCTTGTGCCCCACATAGGATCAGTAAATCCTCCGTTCATTTTTGTACAGTTACTTAGTGCCTACTGTGGGTATGAACTAAATTCTGGGGACACAATTATCCTTAATGGCTGATTGTCAGGAAAATGAAGCAACAGTGATAAACATAGAAACAAACTAGAACAGCCATTTCTAATGCTGGAACAGAAGGATGTAGAGAGGATTGGAGGAGCAGAAGTGAATTTTGCCCACACCCTTCACACATTTACCCCTGAGTTATAGAATCACCAGAATGAAACTCCATTCACTGGGGGAAAACTCTGGTGTCAATGTTGAGCCATCTGGTATCTAAGAATATCTGAACCGTGACATTTTTTATTCCTGACTAAAACAAATTCAGATTCTCTGCTGTATTAGGGGAAACATGTCTCCAGGAACAGAGATTGCAACCATCCTTCATGTCTATGAGCACCTGAGCTTACTGCCTGTTATAAAGTCCTATTTTGTGCTTTGTAGACCACCTGAGATGAAACAGTTCTACAGTGGACACACCACTACTTTTTCCTACAGCTCCATTTTGCAGAATTCTCTCCTACATCTTTCATTGCAACATGTTCCTCTGTTTGCCTTCCTTTTACTGATTAATGCATTCTTTATCTCAGCAATTTTTTCTGTAGTTACTCCCTCATTCTTGTGAAACTCTAGCCTCTGCATGAATTCAGATGAACTATGTGACCATTCGCAGAAGCCTTTGGAAAAAAATTCTTGCCTGTGGTAGAATTGTAGTCTGAGCCACAGGTCTGCAAAATATGTTAGGCCTGCAGGCTGAATTCTATCCATGCAGGTGTTTGCAAAAGCATTTTCTTGGAACTGAGCCATGGCATTCACTCACTTACTGTCTATGGCAATTACAACAGCAGAATCAAGTATTTGAGACAGACTGTATGTCCCAGAGAACCAAACAAATATAATTAATATGTATCTCTTTATGGCAAAAATTTCTCATCCTCAGTCTACACCAGGAGTTGTCAACCATGGGGAAAAGTCTCCTGGAGGGCCTTTATCAACTGCTACTGCCTGTTAATTAGCTGTGGATGAAGTTGGACATTTTTATTATTTGTTCCTTTAAAGTCTCTCAGGTAATTCCTGAGTTGAGGTCTGGTGGCCTAGATTGACTGTGACTTGTCCCATCTAGCAGCAGGAATGTGACTTTATTATCATGGTTCCAAGAATGAGCTGAGCTGCTGGAAGTGTCTCTGGGTGCCTGGGAAGGAGGCGGCCTTATCTCCGGTGAGAACATGCTGACTCATCCTGGATTCTTTGGTCAGGTGGTGGCAAAGCTTGACCTTATCAGCCATCAGTGCTGCCAACATTCTTTCTGAGGCTCCAAGCCTATCCCACTCACTATCTTCCATCGGCACTCTGCTAAAAGTTTTCTCATCTGCTTGTCTGGCTTAGGATGAGGGCTTTAGGCAATCTTGTCATCCTTTTGTTTCCCTTCCCACAAGCAAGTTGGAGCAGGCCAGAGAAAAATAGATCACACAGCATTTTTCTCACATGTTAGTCAGCAAGCCTCAATTTCGAAGGCTAGAGGAGGGCATGCATGTTTACTGAGAGCTAATCCCCAGGAGCTCAAGTCCTAGCTGGGATTCCTCCTGTCAGTGATGGCACAGTACAGGCCAAGTCACTACAACTCAGTGTTTTCCTGTATATAAGAGGAAAAATACTATTATTTTCCCTGCTTGACAAAGATTTTGTGAAAATAGGTAAAATACATGTGAAAGGCACTATGATAATAAGGTATAATAATACTTTGCATTGTTGTGGTACATCTAAAAGTATAACATTATTATTATATCATCCAAAGCAATATTATATTCCTGAACAGACCCCTTGAGTTATTTAATGTCTTTCTACATTGAACTGTCAAAAGAGAAGAGGTTCTTGAGGTGGAAGTCTGGTCTTTATTATAAACCTCGGGGTTGGAGCTAGGTAGGCAGCTATCTTGTAATAAAAGTGGCATGTGTGCTGTGAAAAGGGGTCAGGAGTCCAAACTAGTCCTTGGACTCTGAGAGTGGTTCTGATAGACTTACTGGAACTCAGCATTTTATTTATAAATTGAATTATACTATTAAAAGTTTTGCAGTGTTCACAACTATTCTTAGCATCTGGAGATTAAATATATTTGCAGTCTTGGGTACTTGGATTGCCTTTTCCTTCTTTTCCGACTTGGAATTCTTAGTTTTAGGCAGTAACAGAAATGGTTTCAGTGCAGTAAAAGCTGTCATTTCACATGGCTTTAGCTATAGATAATGGAAGACTTAATCCCACATGCCTGGAAACTAAGCAATTCATGAACAATGGAGTCTTCCTAAGATTGGGTTGGGGTTTTTCATTGGTGGCTTTGGAGCCTCTGCGGTGGTAGTCTTGTTTCATCCAGCCCTCTGTCTATATCTTAAGTATGCCGAGTATGGCTACTGGTCAGTGTTACGGTTCTGGAAGGAAGAAGCAAGAGGCGGGAGTCGGGAGAGGTTCCTGTGTAGCTATACAGTAGTGGACATCTCAGCTCTCGTGTGTTTTTCAAGTCCCTGCTAATTTTTCCTATGAAATTTCAGAGGCAGGAACAGTTTTGTGGTGGTGATTCCCAGTCTGTGTGTGTGTTTTCAAGTGTGCACCTACATGTGTGTGTGTGGGTGAACGTGTGTGCATATGAGTGCACATGTATGTGGAGACCAGACCTTAGGTATTGTTCCTCAGGGGCTTTGATTTGTTGTTACTATTATTTACTTTTTGGAGACAGAACCTATCACTGATTAGGCTAGGCTGTCTGGCCAGCAAGCCCCAGGGATTCAGCTATCTCTGTCTTCCCAGCACTGGGATTACAAACACATACCACTGTGCCTAGCTTCTTACGTAGGTTCGGAAGATTGAACTCAGATCCTTATGCTTCTGTGACAAGTGCTTTATACACTGAGATTTCTCCCAGGCTCTGTTGTTACTAGTTTTTAACATGGGATTTTGTTGTTGTTGTTGTTGTTGTTATTTTGTTTTGTTTTTGTTTTTCGAGACAGGGTTTCTCTATGTAACAGCCCTGGCTGTCCTGGAACTTGCTGAATTTAATGTTGTTGAATTTTGGTGGTAGGGTTAGTTTCTAGTCTCAGTGGGAAAGATCCCAGATGTTAACAATTGGCATTATCCTCCTGATTTAAGTTGACAAGTTTAACTTGAGTGTAAGGGAGAAGATAGCAACTCTTAGTGTCATTTGCATATTACATTTAACCAGAGGCCTTTAAGCTTAGGTGTGTAGTGTGTGTGTGTGTGTGTGTGTGTGTGTGTAAAAATGGGCACGCACAGCATGTGTGTGGAGGTCAGAAGGCAACCTTAGATGTTGATCTTTACACTCCACCTTGAGACACAACATCTTTTTTCATACCTGTGTATGCCCGAGAACCTCTGCAGATTCTCCTGTCTCTACCTCTCATCTTGTTGTAGGAACACTAGGATTACAGATGTGCACTACTAAACCTGGCTTTACATGAGCTCTGGGGTTTTAAACTTGGGTCTTGATGCTTGCATAGCAAGTACTTTGCCCACTGAACCATTTTCCTAGTCCTGATGTGGAGATTTCTTATAAATGATATTTGCCTGTTAAGAACATTGTTTGAGCCGGGTGGCGGTGGCACACGCCTTTAATCCCAGCACTCGGGAAGCAGCGGCAGGCGGATCTCTGTGAGTTTGAGGCCAGCCTGGTCTACACAGTGAGATCCAGGACAAGCACCAAAACTACACAGAGAAACCCTGTCTTGAAAAACAAACAAACAAACAAACAAACAAACAAACAGAACATTGTTTGAGAAGCTAGAGAGATGGCTCAGCAATTAAGAGCAATGACTGTTCTCCTGGAGGACCCAGGTTTGATTCCCAGCACTCACATGGTGGCTCACAACCGTCTGTAACTCCAATTCCAGGGGATCCAATATCCTCTTCTGGCTCCATGAGCACCAGGAACTCCACGGTACACAGACATACATGCAGGCAAAACACTCATACCCATACAATTTAAAAATTTTTAAAATAACGCTGTTTGAGCCATAACATTCATTGTTGATCTTAAATGAAAGCCACCAATCAGGTAACATTGAAAATTGTAAAATTTCAAAATAGACATTCTTATCTAAGATAGAATTCTGGTATGGGGTGGGGTGAGGTGGGGGACTGGAGTTGGTTAAATACCGGGCTTTTTTCATGCTATGAAATTTTCTATGAATGATCTGTATTCTATGATCAATAGGCTACGAATTGTGGATTTTGTTGTTTGTGACAGTCTCACTCTGTAGCCCATGCTGGCCTTCAGTTTGAAGCAGTCCCCTTGCCTCAGATTCCCAAGTCCTGGATTATAGGCGTGAGCTACCACACCCAGCAAAGAATTGTGTTATAAAAAAGTTTTCCTCCATGTCCTTGAGAGACCACAATTCTAAGTATAAGACAATTTGAGATAAAGCTGGCAGACATTTCACTCTTTCAGATATTTATTTCCAGTAGATTCAGTTGTTTGAACTTCTGACTAAATGGGGCTTAAATAGTAGATTTTCCATAGAGCTGTTTTTAAAATAGGAGCTCTGAACTGCCCAAATTAACTTTGGATGTGGTTCTAATTGAAGTTTTAAATAATCTTGCTGTGTAAGCTACTTGATAGTTTTAAGCTGTCCTTTCCAATATAAAGTGAGGAAAGGATCTTGAATTAAATTCTAGTTGTGAGCATGTAAGTTAAACTACGAGAGGGTCAGTCATTGGTACTGAAATCACAGGAGTGAACGAAAGGGACAACACCAGGAAGCTGATGATACTTGAGTAGGTTGGCTCACAGATGAGGACCATGGAACTAAGGAAGAGAATAGAAATCAAGTTGCCATAGTACAAACCACCAAGCCTTCAGCCATGTAAACAAAAGTGATAGTAATAGGAGGATAAAAACAGTGTAGAGAAATGAGGGGCATAGGGACAGGTACTGGCTGTCTCAGCCACTTGAATGCTAGAAAGCATTTGCAGCTTTGTGTGGACAGAAGCAGATCTGTGGGGTTTATTCACCCCAGATATTGACTAGTCATATGAATGACACTGTGTCTTTAAAAAGCATTAAATCACACGCATGACACTGTTTAAGAAACTACACGTTTATTTTAGCCAGACATCCAAACAGACTGAGAATCAAAGTATGAATATCTTACTTCAGTTTCTAGGGAACAAGTAACTTGGGAGCACACTGCCTTCAGTCGGATGAGACTGACAGTAACTAGATTTTGACAGAACTGGAAAACTAGCTGCCTTTTAATTTTATATGTTTTCAGTGTTTTTTCCTTCCCATGGCAACAATTATCCATCTGGAAACTATAGATGCAAAGACAATAAAGATAAAATCCTTTGACATGCAGCCATGGAGAATAACAATAGTTATCTTTATGATTCTATCCTTTAGTCACTTCTCTGTGTTTATGTGGAAAAGAAAGTAACTAAGAACAATTTTCCATACCATAGTCTTTTCTCCCTTATGTCTGTGTGGGCTTTATCCCTCGTAGATTTCTAGTAGAAGTAAACAGTTTATTTCCCTGTAGCTTATGTTTTCTTATGTGATCATGTAGTAAATCCTAATGCAAAAATCAAACATCAAGATTTGAGGTTGTGAAATGTTAATTATTTGGGAGCCAGTGCCTATGTGTAAATTCCAGACTGAGAATTTAACATGATAAATCAGAAGTTTCTTTTGTTCATTTATTGTAAAGATTCTGTTATAAAATAAAACATTTTCTTTTTCCTTAGCCTTCTCTGGATATTCAGCCAATACAAAGTATGATCCACACCAGATTAAAGCAGAAATAGCAAGTCGCCGGGATAGGGTAAGTCAAACCAGGGTTTTCACAGCTGGAAGCACTGTATTTCTTTTTATGTAGCAATACTTACCATGATTAATTGTGTGATCATCAGTATGTCTAACACCAAGATATTGGTAAGATTTTTATTTCCCAAATTATATTGTATTTTGCTTTATTTTTCACTTGTTTTGCAATAGCAGAAAAAAATACTTTATTTTAAAGCTGTTGCTCATCAGAAAAAAAAGTAGCCAGCATCCATTGCATGTTTTATAGGATAGACCGTTCAACCATTTGGGAAGTTGGCAAGGTGTCAAGGCCCAGTGTTGCCGGGCTGCTTCTCTGTGCCAATAGGATACCACTTTTGATCCTTGGTAGCTGTTCTTCTTGGGTTGCTAGTCCCAAAGAGTCCCGGCTCCTATAGCAGTGCTTCATCAGGATTCTGATCCTTCCTTGGTGACACCTACATTCATTAAGTGACACCTCATCTCATCCCTTTAGGCCCTTATCCACCTGGTTGTCCGAAAGAGGACCCATGTATTGTTTTGTGACAAAGCTCAGGGAACATCTTAGTAATGAGGCCTCCTCTTTTACTGATGTGCCATTCCATAAACTAGGCTGTGTATTTTTAGTTCTCAAGTTTAAGCACAGCAAAGAACACCACCTGGGGAGCTTTTTAAACTTGCAAGTCTGTAAGGCCATTCCCCTGTGGTTTGGTGGAGACATGGATTAGGTTCCAGAATCTGTTTAAGGAATCATATCAGGGAATTGAGGTTCAGGTAGTCAGAGGCTGCAGATGTCCTTGGTAACATCTATGAAGAGTGAGTACAAATGAAGATGACAAAATTTTACATTTGCTATGTGATATTACATTGTTATCCTCAAAAAGGATACTGTTCCCCACTTGCATAGGACCTGTTAGGATTGGAGGCTTTAAAATAATTATTCGTTGGAGAATTTTATACGTGTATACAATGAAATATGATCATATCTACTACCCATTTCCTCCCTCCAGTTCCCTCCATATTCCCCCAACATATCCCTTTCCCAACTTAGTGTTTTTTCCTTTTTTTGATAACCTAAGTCCAATTAGTGTTTGACCATATGTATGTGGGTATGATAGTATCTACTGGAGGATGGGAATTCTACCAGTGGCCACATTTTGAAAAGAAGATGATTTTTTTCCTTCCCCATCACCTATTAACTGCTAAGAACTCCTCAGAAAGGGAGCCTCTTCCACATCTATGCTAGAATTTTGGCTGGCTTGATTTTGTGTAAGTCTTGTAGCAGGTAACCAGAGTTGCTGTGAGTTCACAATTGCAATACCGTGCTATATCCAGAAGATAGTTTTTCACAACACTCCACAGGATTGGGGACCTTTTAGTCTAAGCAAGGCAGTTTTCTTAGAGTAGTGAAGACTGGATGATCCATGCAGTTGAAAGCTAAGGCATAACTTGGATGACTATTGTAGAAATAATTTATCACTGCTTGGATTTAAAAAAAATTGTTTTTAGCTTTCCAGACTAAAACGAGAGCTGACCCAGATGAAGCAGGAGCTACAGTATAAAGAAAAGGGTGTGGAGACCCTACAAGAGTGAGTTACTTGCATGTGTATATGGGAGCGTTTTCTTGTGATTTCCTTTTTTTCTGATACATTTGGTACCTGGATATGTCATGTTCAAATGCCTCAAGAATTTAACTTTTTTGCTTTTGTTTATGCTCATTATTTTCTGACCTCAAATATCAGAATCTTTCTTTTCCTTGAAGATACCTTATTCCTTCAAATGGAAATACTTGAGAAATAAAACCCTTTTTATTTTTATGCATGCTTTTTGGTAGCTGTACTGCTTAAGACATACGTGACTATTTACCTTTAAATTCAGGATTTTATTAGTTTCTCTTAAATTTTTTTAATTCTAAAATCAATTAAAATAAAATTACAGTTCCTCAGTCTCATTAGTCACATTTGAAGTTCTCAGTGGTCACACGTGAGTAATACATATTTTCTCTACCATGACAATAGCGATATTTTGAGCTAGATGAGTCTTGGTGTAGAGCATCCTGTACAACAGAGAAGTTGTGCAGCATCTTTGACCTCTACCCACTAGCTGTCAGTAGCATCCATCCAACTTCTATTGTAATAACTTGTAATGTGTCCAGACATTATTAAATGCCTACAGTTGAGAAGCACAAGACTAGTGACTACACATTGGCCATCATAAGCTGTAGATTCCCATCATAGTACTGCTGGACTTCCTCCTTTTTTTTTGCCCTTGCAGTTAGAACCGTAATCCTATAAACAGTTTGAGGAGGAATTTCTTATAGTTAGTAAGCTGTATTAAATCAGCATATTAAGTGAACAAGAGTCAGTTTATAGATGATGATGGTGTTGGCCTGAAAGAATTAGTTTTCTTAAAGGAAATAGTGTAGACTTATTGCCTGAGAGACCTTTCAGAGCCTGGTTCCACTGGATAAACTTGGCATATGCTTCATACTTTCTGTGCCTGTGTTTCTCCTCTTTACATGATTGTCTTAGCCATTCTGCCCGCTACAACAAAATACCATCAGGTGGGTGCCTTGAAGAACAGTCTTTTATTTCATAATTCTGCATGAAGTCTGGAAGTCTGAGTCTATTCCTAGAAACGACCCAGTTCCAGACTTGTAGATAGTCACCTTTACACTGACTGTACCCTTACATGGCTGAGAGAAGTTGTATAAGTTTTAGTCTCTCTTCCTTTTCTTTCAAGGACATTTGTGGGTACACTCATGACCTTGTCTAACCCCCAGCCCCATCCAAGTACCTTCACATTACAGCATAAGGCTTCAGCAGAAGAGTGGGGAAGGGGTATAAATATGCAGTTGATTAACAGCACTGATCAAATTCAGTTGCCCAGAGTGCGAAATTACCTGCCTAGTATCAAGTTAATCTTTGACAAAGGTAGGGGTTCCATCTGCATGGTTACTGTAGTGTGTAAAAATGAACAACATAGCATGTTTTATATCCTGGATTCACATTCAGTAACACTGTAACAAATATGAGGGCAGTGCTGATCTTTATGGAGAGTTAATAGATATGTGTGTTTGACGAGTGTAATTACCTTAGCCTTGTGTGAGTGGTATGATCTGGTCATATCAGACTCTATTTTTGAACATTAAATTGAGATTGACTATTTTTCTTTTTTCATGTGTATGTGTTTGTGGTGTGTTTGTATATGCTTGTTTGAGTGTGGACCTGTATGTCATGCATTTGGAGGCCTTAGACTGACATCTGGGAGTCTTCATCACTTTCCACCTTATTCATTAAGATTGGGTTTCTCGGCCGGGCGGTGGTGGTGTACGCCTTTAATCCCAGCACTCGGGAGGCAGAGCCAGGCAGAACTCTGTGAGTTTGAGGCCAGCCTGATCTACAGAGTGCGTTCCAGGAAAGGCACCAAAACTACACAGAGAAACCCTGTCTCGAAAAACAAAACAAAACAAAACAAAAAAAAAAAAGATTGGGTTTCTCAATGTAACCCAGAACTCCTGCCTCCACCTTCTGAGTGTTGGAATTATAAGTAGGCTGTCACACCTACCTGATAATTATATGCGTTCTGGTGATCCAAATTCTGGTCTTCATGTTTGCTGCTTATTCAGCAAGTACTTGAATTTGTGAACCACTTATCCAGCCAGAGACTGACTTTTGTAGTCAGTCAGATTGGGTTGGTTCAGGGTTGCTTTATGTGTACCTTATATTAAGGTCATCTGGGTACCAGGGAAGACACAAAACAAAGGATTTGTTGCATTTTGCCTGGGGGAACTTGGCTTCTCTGGCCCTGACTCCCAGGAATGTTAAAAACATGGCAGTTCATTCAGAAACACAGGCATGCCCCCTGCAGGTGGATTTTGATAAACCCATCAGCGTAATGCCATCTGAGCTCTTTTAAAGTCATTATCCCTCTTTGTTCTTTACTAGCACTGAGCAGTCTGTTTGTGTGGTCTGCCTGGGTTTTGATTCTGCAATCTGAGATTCTTTTAACTAGTACTAGCCAGTTAGCACAGCTGTTTTTGTTCTGCTTTTTAAAAGTTTTGTCTTAAGCAAATCAAGCCTCTTCTCCAGTGCTGCTCTGTAGGAAGCTGCATTGTCACTGTGTGCTTCCTGGCTACTGGCTTTGTTGCTCATTTGGTCTACTTGATGCAGTGCTTCCCAGTGTATTGGTGCAGGCTCTTTATCTTCCCACCCCTTCCCCAATCATCCAGAGAGCCTCCGGGTCTCCCAACACTTTCTAGGGTGCTTCCCTGTATGTTGTGATTATTCCGTTAAAAGGGATGAATAAAGAATAAAAGCAAATTAATAATTGGACTTGATAGGTTATCAAAAGTTGCTTGGACTATGTAGTTGAATAGGGTGTTGAT
Organism: Peromyscus melanophrys; assembly: GCA_902168415.1. Lineage (NCBI taxonomy): Eukaryota > Metazoa > Chordata > Mammalia > Rodentia > Cricetidae > Peromyscus > Peromyscus melanophrys. Next base: position 26,781 of record CABHPR010119578.1, read on the forward strand.
TTCCTGCTTTCAGTGCCCTTTGCTACTAGTAGCTTTACTCTATGGTATGGGATAATCTAACGTTTTAATGGTGGGCTCTTTATATGTTGGAAGCTTCAGTCCATTTCATTTTTTTACTTGCAAATGTTCTGAAGAAGGTGACTAGGATTCAGAAAGAATCTGAGGGTGTCCAGCAGCCCCAAAGCTCACAGGGGAGCCAATTTCTGCACTTTTCCTTGAAGGCTGTGGCTTTTGCAGGGGATTAATGAGCTTAGTGCCCAGTGCTTCTCCTGACCCATTGTGGATAGCCCGTTTCCCAGTTTGAATACAAAGTTTGTAATATCCGGTTAAGACTGAATAATCTAGAACATAAAATATTCTGGGAACTGGAAAATGGACTTCCCTTTGACCTTGCTAGGAAGTAGTCCATCTGTTGTACTTGTAAGTGGCTTGAGGATAGGAGGTACCCTCTGTTTCTCCTGCTATGTAGTATGAACTAGCACAGGGAGAGGCTTAACTTTATGCCTATAGCTGACATGGAATATGAATTGGGATCCTAGAAGAGAGAGGTATGGTGTTTTTAGTTAGTTTCTGCTTGCCTTAGCAAGACTCCATGATTGGGGGCAGTTATTGTAAACTTGCCTCTTTCCAAGGGGAGGCTCCTCTTGTCTGACAGAGCTCATGGGAATACCCACCCTTACCTGTCAAAAAGTAGATGGGGGAGATTCTGGACCTAGCCTTGGTCCTGAGGGGCTTACCTTCATTTCTGTGTCCTACCAGTGGGCCAGGCTTCAAACACCTTTCAGGAAGAAGCCCACCAGAGAGAGCCCTACTTGAATAGCATGTTACTGCTTTGTTGGAAACTGCATTATCACTGTGTTTACTGCATCTGTGATACAGCCTCAGGAAAAAGAGAAAACATAGACACTTATATCACTCTTAAAATTCTTTGCAAGTGAAAAACAAGCTGGTACCTTGCCCTGAGTACCATTGACTATGAGATTTTTACATCCTAATTAATTTTCTGCTATTGAAGATTGGGCACTTATGTTTGGATCAAATCAGTTGTGAATATTTATATTGTTCATGGAGAAATTTTGAGAAAAAAATGACCATCTCACTCTCACCGTGAAATCAAGACTCTAAGTCCAGATAACAAGTGAGCTGTTGTACATAAACACGATGCTTATGATTTTTGTTTTGTTTTGTTTTTAACACTAGCACAGTTCAAGGCGCCTTAGGTTTTCCTCCAGAAATTGTCTGCTGTTCTTGCTTCCCAGAAACTTCAGAGCACCTCAACAGGAGTTTGGCCGCTTATAACATTTTAAACTTGACTTGTTTATCTTGGTGAATTTCCTGGCTAGCAAGGAAATCCATCATTATGCTTGAGTCCAAGGGAGTAAAAAAGAACCTTTTGTATTTTTTTAAAAAAAAATCTATACATGTTGTAAATATTTGTGGAGGGGAACTGACCTTGGATATATTCTCTGGATTAATGATGAAGTTTTATATATGTGTACATATATATATTATATTATATATGTGTATGTGTGTATACATATATATGTGTATATATATATATATATATATATATATATATATATAGGGGAGAGAGAGAGAGAGAGAGAGAGAGAGAGAGAGAGAGAGAGAGATGTAAGCTTTCAATGATAGAGAGAGAATATAACAAGCTTCCTATAGCCCTCTCCCTATTTTAACCCCACAGTGACTAGTCTTGGCAAATATATAGCCCTGTCTCATTCCCCAAGTTCTTATTGGAATAAATCCCCAAATCACATTTAATCAATAAATCCTTTTCTTAAAGCTGTAGACCCCTTTGTGAACATAATCTGAGTCCTAGTATCCCACTTACTAGGCACCCATCAGCAAAGAGCTTTCCTGTTTCCCCATTCTATTTGGCTCCAAATTCTAATGAGGCCCACACAGTGTATTTTTTGGGTATATCAGTTAAATCTCTTCATCTGTGATTCTTCTCCTTTTGTTTTCCCAGTAACTGATTTGCTCAGGAAAAGAATTTGTGTATCCTGTATAGTTTCCCTGATTTTAGATTTCAGTTCTTAACTTTCCAGATTTTCAGTGAGTTTTGGCTTTGGTGGCTTGCTATAGCCATGCATAATATTTCCCATAAGCTTTCTGTCTCCTAAAAGATACTTTTAGGATAAGTACCTGAAAGTTAGTTTCATTGGTCACAGGATGAATGTATTTGTCATATATTGGATATTGCCAAATTTTCCTACAGCAACTACATCATTTTCTCTTCCTACCACTGGACATGAACGTTTCTGTTTTCCATGCCTTTACCAACAGAATGTGTTGACAAGCTATGGCATTTTTGCCTCTCTCATTGGTGAATGAGAGGATCTAAGTGTATTATTCACTTGCATTTCTCTCATGGATCTCTGTAAAAGTCTTCAGAAAATAGAAACATCATTTATTTTGAAAAAAGTCTTAAGTGAGCTATTTCAGTGAAAGATCACTGGACTCTGTTGTCCACAAATTTTTGAAACCTAACTTGAAAATTACCTTAATGTGACTCATTGCTAGTTTCCAGAGGCAAATAGAAGGATGCAGAAACTAAAGAAAATTTCTGGAATGAACAAAACACAAGAATGCAGTGGGCATGCTCACAGGTATGGGCAGAATCCCCTTGGTAGTCCCCTGTTTGGAGATCTGAAGTGAACCTTGTGCTAATTCTGAGCTGTCCTGACTGAGAAGCCCACCTAACATGGCTTTACCCTAAGTTTCTCCCATTTATCTGCCTAACACTGTAATGCCCTGACACTGGTATGATGACCAGAATGCTGCCCTGACCCCCTTGTTACCACATCTGTTGTTTATGGTATGGTATTTTCATACTTGGCACCCAATCCCTCTCACAGATTCTACTCCGATCACTCTAAGCTGAGCCACTATTGTGATTCATGATTCTTGTGAGTAACCACAGAAATTCTTTTTAAATGTCTCCTCACCTTATGACTCTCATGTGGCCTTCTCTCTCCTAGAATACAAAGTAGATGTTTGATGAGTTAGCTTACTAGACCAACTTCATTTCACCCTAGTTTCATTTCCAGTCTTCCGTGCCAGCCCCCTTGACCACCCTGCTAGCTCTCGGCCTACCTGGGACACTTGCTTTTAGAACTAGTACTTAATATCTAAATTCATCCTTCTTTTCTGTGGGTCTCTGGGGCAAGTGACATCTTACTTAGATCCTTGATGAACCATCCTATTGAAAGAGGCAAACTCTCAATTGCACACTGACCCTAAAGTGGATTCATTTTGTTTAAAACCATGGATACTGCATTATTTTCATGATTTTTATCTTATTGGCTGCCTTCATGATTCAAGTGTGACACTTTGCCTTGGTTCCTACACCATCAAGAGGACTCAGACAATTTCTGGAACAGGAACAGCTCAACATAATAAATGGACCCTAGTCTGAGTTCTATGGGAGTGACTGATATCATGGTCTCTGCTAGCTGTCATGTCATTTACTTCATTCTTAAATACTGGGACCCTCTGAGCTGCCAGGGTCTTAAGGAGAAATGTTAATTGGCCTGCTTGCCTTCTTATTAACTGCTCAAGTATTTCCTTCTCCTCTACATTTTGGATTATATTTCATTTGAGCCCTGGATTTTAAGAAGTCCTTTTACTTATGTCTGCTATTCACATTACCGAAAAGAGTGTCCACTAAGTGGTTCAACAACCAATTTCTACTAGGTCCATTCCTTCCACTCTGTGAGCTTCTCAGCCTTACTGTTGATTAAGGAACTTCCCAGTTGAGGTAGGATGGATAGATTTACACCTATTTGTCTCCTTAAATAAGAATGACTACACACTTCTAAGTATTTGATATCACACTGAACCATTACTAGATAAGAGAGTCAGCATTTTCTGTCTGAGGATTTATTGGTCCAGAAAAGAATGGAATTGTGTACAGCTAGAATAGGGTTCCATTAACAGCACCCCACTAACCTGCATATAAGGTACAGCCTGTGCAACCCCCTTCTGGCAGTACCACTCATATAGTAGTAAGACACACAGAAAATGGGGTGGAAACAAAAGGAACATTGTTCCCAGTGATAGGACAGACCTAGCATTGCACACAAGACACGCTGTTCATAGCAAGCTGCCAAAAGCTTTCTGATGTGCATTCAAGAACCTTTCTAGAACTTTTCATTTAAAACCTAGTGACTGTAACAAAACTATTTATTCTTTTGTGTTTTAATCTGTGGTATTAACATGGAATGACTCTGGAGGACTGGCAGCTCTTTTCTCAAAGATGAGAGTTTAAGGTGTTAGGCTTTTTCCTTCTTCTGCTAGTAAATTCTACCAGCATCCTCAATTAATCACCAAAAATGGAAATCTTAGGGCAATATGATATGAGTTTGATGATAAACATCTCTTCATGGGTTCCTTGCTCTATTCCTGGGGATTTCTGTTACAGGGTATCCCTAAAACAGGGTCTATCCAGCTACTCTGGCATATTATATTCATATTCTCTCTCTCTCTCTCTCTCTCTCTCTCTCTCTCTCTCTCTCTCTCT